>VYZT01020252.1:27927-62795 GCA_013400735.1 Pomatostomus ruficeps | reverse complement strand
TTTTTGGTGCTAAGATTTGGCACCATACTCACTGTTTGCAAGCACCTACTTCTGCTGCTGGTCCATTCATGACAAGTAAATAAGTGGTGTTCAGCTGAAAGGAGACCTGTTTGTTCACCATGTGAAGCAAGTTTTGTCAAGACTCCCTTGCAATTTTGTTCTTACAAGGGCAGCATCTCTTTTCTAACTGGTGATCTGCCTTTCAGGTGGTGCCATTCCACCTGTACCAAAAATCCCACTTCTCTTTCAACAGTTAAAGTTTCAAGGGACACTTCTTCAATATTGCTGTGTTTTGAAGAAATATACCCTGAAATGTGTTGGAAATCCAGGGAAAAGGGAAAATGAGGAGGGAAGGAAAGGAAACAACATGCTCAAAGACAAGTATCTTTCATTACCTGCTGCATCTGTAACAAATGAGAAACAAAAATCCCCGTTTTGTTTCCTCTTAGATTTATTCACAGTATGGTAGCTTCCTTTACCCTGTGCCCAAAGCATGTATATGTATGTACCATTTGGACCCTTGTTCAGCTGTAGTCAGTATGGATTTTTTAGTATGAATTTCTCTTGTGGTGAGTTTCCTTTGCCATTAGGACTTAACGATGTTGCTTTTGGTAGGAGATGTGTGTTCTTTTTCCTCTGCTGCTTTGTGGAGAGAGGCACTACAAATCCCAAGCAGTTGCAATACCTGTGATACCTGCGTTCTTGGACTTCAGTGTAACAGTTGACTGAGGCCTGCTGAAGAACATAACTATTTTGGTGATTTCTACTGCAGGAAATTTGATCTTTCCCTGCAAGTTTTATGGTAGATTTGCACTGACACTACAACCCAGGAACATGCTTCTGTGATCCCAGTGCAGCACTTCCTCTCCATGCAGTACTCAACCTGCTATACTGTGGAATCACATCTTTAACCTCAGTTTCCTTAAATTAAATTACACTTAATATGCTGTTTTAAAAAAGCATGAGATCCTTTGAAAAAATGCACATCTTAAATTCAAAATACTGTTGATCTGGTTTGATTTTAAGCAGCATAAACTCCTTTTTGCCTTTCCCATATTGGCTGTTCCTTTTGCCCCAGTGCAAAATTTACGTTATTGTCTTACTGAATGATGGGAAAGTGTGTTGGATACAGTGCACTAATAAATTAGGTCATGGTATCTGATGACTTGTAGCTCATCACTCCTTCTGCAGGACAAGCAGAAACAGTGGAAGAAGTTTTCACAGGTCCTACAGTCATACTACTCACTAAGCAGACAGTGCAGATTACCTGTAGAACAGCAATAACTACTATAGGTTATTGAGCTGCAGGCACCAGGGTGAGCTCATGTCATGTATCTTTATATCTACAGTACAGATGTGTTCTCTCTGGCCACCAGTCTAGGAACCCCTAAGAGCTGACTGGGAAAACCAGGGATTTTAGGAGTAATTAATCAGAAACATTGTGTACCTTTGCTCAAATGTTAACAAAATCGTATACCCAAAGGGATTCTTTTCGTCCAACAACCAGCTCAGCCACAGGTGTTTTCATTGTAGTTATCTATATCTGATCACATAGAATCCTCACCAGGGAATGCATTTCTGATCTGGAAGGTACTTTAGACCCCATAGATGGGCCTTTCTGTCCATAAGCTTTCAAAATGGCCTTCCCATCAAATTCATTATCATTAACCCATACTTGGCATTGCTTCAGGTGGAAGGCATTATCATTTCTGTTTTGTCATTACTGTCCATATAATGCCTGGATAAATAAAAGATATTATTAAAATCAGCAGCTCTTCCTTTGAGATTTGTGCTTTGGACCATGTCTGTGGCTGCTTAGGTTGTCTTTTACTCAGATTTATGCTGAAGAAACTCAAGCTTATCTTTTTCATCAATGTTTTGCAACCTTCACCATGTGTGCTGTTAACTACAAGTTACCATCTTGTTTTTGCATTGGTACATCAGCTAGATCTCACTTTCCCCTGACTTACACTAGGATTGGACTGAATTCCTGAGGCTTGCTCTAAATACATTCACAGAAGCGATGCTGGACATTTTCCAAAGTTTAATAATGTTTTCCTTAATTTTTTAAGAACTGAAGCCTCTTGTGTCTTAAGAACATGGTAGCAAAACAGCAGGAGCAAGGAGGATGATAACAGGAAATCTTCTCAAACATATTTGTGCTACCAAGTATCTATCACTTGCAGCCCCAGGGGCACAGCCATGGGATTTTAACAGGCATAGCATGCAGGCACTGCATGCATGAGATTTTTAAACAATGTGAACACTCCCAAAGTAAAGGAAGCACTTGGTCAGCCTCTGTGAATAGGCAGCAGGACTTAGACATAGCCATACAAACAGCATCCCCATTGCTAATGTCTTACAGTCAAGAACCTCCTCCTGTTTCTTAGTCTAGGGACAGAATTCCTCTCCAAAGTCCCACACAGACTTCCACAATGGCAGGTTGAGTGTCAGCACGACTTCTAAAATGACCAGCAGGCCCTCACACTACATCATACTGAGTCTTGTGTCAAAACCTGTCTAGGTACATGTGGCTTGATAGAGCACTCTGAGTAAAGGGATTCTGGTTCTTCCCATGAATTTGCAATTCCCCTTGTGAAAGTTAAGTGAAACCTGGTTGACCTCTACAGTTTCTCATAACAGATATTTTTCAGTCATAAAAACTACCTGCTCTTGGAGTTACATTAGGACCCAAAGCCACAAACACAGGTGAGGGACAAGATTACTCAGAGCTAGATGGACAGGAGGTTTTCACTGGAGAAGGATGCTTGCAAGTGCAGGAGATGGATGTTCTTCTAGTGGAGCTACATGTCTAGTACAGTAGGAGCCAAAATAACCAAGGAACACTTGCAAAGAAGCCCGCCCGACAACACTTGCTGTGCAATCCCAAAAAAAGCATTGGCGGACCCCACTGCACTGGCTGGAAGAAGAACTGCAGTAGCCATCACAGAAACTTTCTTCTGTTGTGTGATTCCTCCATGTACAGCTCCAGGAAATGGGAACTGTGTTTGATCTTTGTGAGAGGTGAAGCCACAATAAGGGAACACCACATTCCCTGGTGAGCTTCTCCTGAGGCTGCGTTCAGCTCAAGATTCGGATTACTGGCAGGTGATGTGTGTGAAAGGATCTGATGCAATGATTGCTCACTGTATGCTTACACCTCATGTCATTCCTGATTAAATGACTGGGCATGGAAAAACAAAACTTTTAGGGTAAAGATACTGAGAAAAAAAAATCTTGGGTATTTAGGCAATCACAGGATTAAATCAAACAATCAGTGTAATGCAGTCCGGAAAATAAAGACATAATTGTGAGGTACATCAGCTCAGTGTTTTTTGCAGCTGGGAGGTGTACCCATGCTATTGTACAAGGGACTGTTAGAATCCCATCTACTCCATACAAGCTCATACTCAAAAATGTGAATTCCAGGGCAAAAAAGGGTCATTAAAAAGAAAGGAGAAGTGGAGCACTCATTTCACAAGAACAGAAAAAAAGACCGTGGGTGGTTTAGACTAGAATACAGAGTTACGATTGCTCTGTATATATCTGTTAAATGGCTAATCACCAGGTAGTCATTAAAGAATTAAAAGTTATTTAAGTAAGATGACAACACTGGCACAAGGACAAATGAGAGGAAAGTGACAATGAATAACTTGGAATGGGAATTAAAAAGCAAGTTCTCATCCTACAATGCCCAAAAACATATTTCTGATTGGAGTAAGGAAGCAAGTTGGCTAGGGTTTTTAAAATAAGCTTGTCGTGACTAAGTAACAGTAGTCAGCTTCCCAGTGTATCCTGCATTTGCTTTTCAAAATAATACAGGCAAAAAGGAAAGCTCAACATTTTGTTGACAAGAAGGTCTTTATCAATGATGGAATAACTGACCCAAAAGAGCAGCCTTGCATATTTAGAGCCTCAAGACAGGGACACCTTTCTTCATCTAAACCCCAAATTCTGGAAGGTTTTTTGGCTCAAAGACCATTAAAGAAAAATTTGAAGCCAGACAGTTCTTTTCTAGTATTTTTTATTTGTAAAATTAGCAGAAACCAATCCAAAACAATTAGTTGATGGCGGAAGCACCCAGGGTACATGAAGGATTGTGCTGTGTTCAATAATCTTACTCTCTGGATGAAATCTTGGCTTCAATGAAGTCAAGGTGAGTACCACCCTTGATTTCAAGCCTTTTTCCCAGTGTTCTGACTTTTATGCATTCATGCTTGCTGTTAATCCACACATCTCAGAGAAAGAGGCAGAACCTGGAAGGATGGTCAAGGTGTATTTATGTTCTAAAAAATGTAAAACATTCCAAAGCAAAAAGGATGGTAGTAGAATGGAGCTCAAGGATTGTATTTTTAGCCTCTAAAAAAAATTCTCCATCTATCTGTGACACTGTAAATGTAATTTCCCTATGACAGACTAAAACACTCAGCGAGCAATGCTTTTTCTCATAGGTGTTTTTTTACTTTGTAGTTCTTCAATCTTCATTTATGCCACTTCTCCTTCAAATGTTCTGCTTGGGTTTTGTTTTTTACCTTCCCTTGTCCTCCAGTTCTTTCACCCAGCTGGATTTAGATGCCCCTGGAAAGATGAAATATAAAGAAAATCACCTAGAAATTCAGATGAGTTTGAATAGTTTAATGTCCTTTCTAGTTTTCAATTCTTTAGGGTTGAGCCTCCTTTTTAAAAGACATTTTTGTTTCACTTACATGAGATTATGCAAATCTCTGCTGAACTCAGAGAAGCAAGGGTTATTTCCCTGAATAAAATTAGCAGACACTTAATAATAAAACACATCTACATTTGTACAGCACATTTTGTCTCACTGGATCCCAAAGCACTGCTGAAATGTAGTAGGATGTTGAAACTGAAAAACATTCTTGAGGTGTTAATTCTTCTATTCTCACTAATTTATCCTGCTGACATTTGTGCAGTAATTCTTACTTCATACCAGTGGAGATCAGAGATGAACCAATCCATAACTTCTTCCAGTCATTTACCAGAATTAATTCATCCTGGACCATTTATTACTTGATCATAAAAGCTTCGTGCATGTTTTCTCCAAATGCCTTCTTCAATATACTCACAAAAATTTAGGATTAAGAAAATACTCAAAACAAGATTTTTTCGAAGCTACATTCATTTTCCATAGAGCTGGCAGGACATAACTGCCCACTCTGGACTTCATTTGCAGGTCTCCTAAGGTGTGTCCTTCAAAAGTCTTGATTTCCTGCTGTCTCTTAAGATTTTGAATGTGTCGGCCTAGTACTTTTATCCTTTCCCTTTATCTGTCTTTTAACAATAGATGGGACCCTTATTATCTAACCACTTGTTTGGTGGCTATGCTTTTAGTGGTCTTCGTGTGTTTAAAATTATTAACAAGTACTACTTTTCTGCTTTTTCAGTTCAGCCCCTCTCGTAGTTCTCTGTTTATTCTCCACTCTCGTGAGCACAGGCTCATCTGAAACTGTCCTCATCCTATCCTGATAGTTGATACCCTGTGGTGTGTCTTTTCATACTTCAAAATGAGCAGTAGAGAGACTTACATCCAACACATAACAACACACTCACCATTACACACACACACACACCGTCTGCATCTTCTAATTGCATGTTTGATCCCATCTTATGCGTACTTTATGTACATATGTAGATGATTGTGATACAGTAAACTTTTAACATGATTCAAAAATAAAGGTAACAGAAATGTCAGAAGCTGTTGGGCACTTCCCAATGGAGATAAATACTTCTACCAAACAGAGGAGAAAACACTGCATCCTGAATAGCTATCACCATTTCTTGGCAAGATCTTGCTTTTGTTTTCTAACACCTCACTTCAGACCAAGTGACAACACACAGAATTGTTAAGAATTTGTCTTTTCTTAAGAGCAATAACATTTGTCTCTGGCTTGAAAATAAATAATAATTTTGTCATGATATCTAGAAAATTAGCCAGATTTTAAATCTGTTTTTCAGAGATTTCAAAGAAAAGGCTAAAATCTGTTGTGTCAGATATTCAGGTAAAAAATACTGAAGCTGGGTTATGGATGTACCTGTCTGGTTTTACTAGCATGGTTCTCGCAGCTGTCCCTGCTTTTGGCTGTATTTGTGCATTAGGCTCAAAAATTCTGGCAGACAACAAAGCTTTCTGTTAAAGATGTAGGTCTTGAGCCCCAGCCAAATGTCAGCAGGGACCTTTTTATGGACTCCAGTAGGAATTGGCTCACGCATGAAAATCCAAAATATATTACGCAGCAAATATGGAGCTTGGCTATTAGAAGACCTGACAAAAAAATTACCAAATGGACTTTGTTCTGTGCATCAAATAATAGTTCTGGATGTGTGGCCTTTGTTGTTAGGATGTTCACAAGAGACACCTAATTAGATTAGGAGGGCTTTGAATAAGACAGTGGTAACCTGCTGGGAGAGCCCAGTGCAGACCAGTCGGCAGTGAGGAAAGGCAATGTCCCCTGCAGTTACCAAGACTACAAGGAGCTTTAGCAGCTGGAGCACAAGACATGAAACTGTTTAGTGCAAAGTTTAGTACTGAGGCGGGAGTCAGTGCCTTGGGCAAAGGAGGCTGTATTCAGGCGTTTGGAGACGCTCTCCTTTGGTACATTCAGTGAGGTCATCCAGTGGCACTGGGGCCACGTGAGCAGGGAGTGGCCACGGAGCAGAAGAAGCCCATGCACCTGGTGCCACTGGATGGAAAATAAGAAGAAAGGAGAGCATGTCGGAAAAGTTTAAAGCAGTATTCATCATAAACAGCCTTCATGTTCAGTCATGAAATTAGGCAGTAGCTCTGACACGACAAACTAGAAATGCTGATGCCATTTATACACTGTGAGAAAAATAAATACGCTGCTATTTGACTGCACCTAACATCAGCTCACACACGTCCAATTAATTAACATGGCAGCTAATTAACAGGACAGTTTTGATCTGCCATAGCAAAGCTTTGATATCTAGTGGCTCACTAAGTAATTTATTTCAGTAAAAATTAAAACCAAATACATTATACTGGCCCATTTGTAGATCTCCATATTACCCTAATGGCATTAGCGTGACGTCTGAATCTGGATCGAATTAATCAGAGATGACAAAAGGTAAATAAAGGTTCGTGTAACCAAGGAGCACAAAAATGGCCATGAAACACTGCCAGAATATTGGGTCCCTGGTAAAGTGCTACTGGTCTCTCACAGACTCTTGTTTGCTGGTTTTGGTTGTTTCCCTCTCAGAAATCAGAGCAGGACTGAACAAATGAGGAACCAGGCCAAGAAGACATTTGGAGCTGTTCCTCCCTTGGCAATACACCATATAACTCATGATCCTGTATTTTGGAGGAAGCACTGCTAGTGTAGCCACAACCCTTTGCTAGCCCAAGTTCCCACAACCCTGCATTCTAGAGGGGCAGGACAAGTATGGGAAGGTCTCCTGCTGACTGCACCCCAGCACAAGTGTTTACTGCAGCTGTTTAAGTACCCATTCAGCAGTGAAGACCTGCTCTCCTACAGACTTGGGGTCTGACAGCCATTGGCACCTGGAAGAGAGAAGGAAATGCACAGCACCATGGGACCTGTGAGCCATCAGGATTTAGAGACAGTTCCAGGGCAGGCCACAAAAAAAATAGTGGTTTAAAAATACCTCTGCCCTTTCAAGGGTTTCATGTTGCACCCGCCAGAAGCAGAAAGCGGAAGCTCACCTTACGTCTTAATCAGTCTTTCTCTCACTTAATTTTAATCTGACCCTGAGTAATACCCCCTAAGAAGATTCATTTAGAAGCAGATTACAGCATCTAATTTGCTAATGATGAGACAACATCCTCAGAATCACAGTCTTCCGTCGGGACTTAGTAAATGCATCAGGAAATAAGATGAAAATGTCCTGAGCCCTCAGCATTGTCTTACAGCTGGAGTGCTTGTCTTCAATGCTTCCCAGCCCTGGCTCCAGTCCTGCCTCAGAGCAGTGCTTGGCCATACTGGACTGGACTGCAGTAAACAAGCAGAAAAAGCCTGGGTAAGGGTTTGTTTGGGTTGGAGACCTGCAGGGAGGAACAAAACGGTTCCTGGAGCTCAGTGCTCCAAGACCAAAGAGCTCAGGTCCGCAGGCAAGTATGGATTGCAGCTGGCCCTTGCAACTGGGAAATGTGTTATGAAGAGACATCCTACATACAGATGAGAGATCTCACAGTTTACAGCCAGGGGGAAGGACAGCTGGTTTTTTAAACAGGATTTTTGGTCAGGAGTATGGGCAGGATTTTCTGTGAAAAGCAAAGAAGAATCATGGGACACCCTTGAGGGGTGAAACATGGGGAAGCCTGGACCACTTGCAATGTAACAAGGAAGGAGGGAAGGGATTCTGGAGTATTTTGCTCAGAAAAGATGCTTACATAATGCAGAAACTCTCAGAAAAAAAATAGAGTATCCTCTATATTCTCTGGTTATGAAATTGTTATTACAACCTGATTCTGCTTAAATTCAGTGGAATA
Source organism: Pomatostomus ruficeps (assembly GCA_013400735.1). Classification (NCBI taxonomy): domain Eukaryota; kingdom Metazoa; phylum Chordata; class Aves; order Passeriformes; family Timaliidae; genus Pomatostomus; species Pomatostomus ruficeps. Next base: position 54,310 of record VYZT01020252.1, on the reverse strand, counting down.
CTTTAAAGCTTTTCGGTTCCTAAAGGGTAATTTTGTGTAATGAAATTAATTCTAACAGCTGAAGAAATAGAAGGCATGAATTGAAAGAAATGCATTAAAGCCAAAAGTGCCATAGTATCTTCAACTTAAGTTCCAAACAGAAACAGAAAATCTATCAGAAAGGTCTCCAGACTAAGCAAACTGAGTCAGCACCTCAGAAGTCATATTAAGAGTAGCAGAAAATTCAGAAGTATTGCAAAAGCATTTGATCAGCAAAGAAATCTTCAATAAAAGGAGTATTGCCAAAAGTCAAGCTGAGTCAGACTTGAGAAGGATATTAAAAGACACAGCAAAAGATTTCCCAGCTGCGTGAAAGAAAGAGGAGTATGTAGGAAAGAAAACTCTAATAGTAAAAATCATAAACTAGCTTCCCAAATTTGGCTAGAGCACCCATCCCACATGCAAAAACAGAAGACAGTCAAGAAGTGAGAGTGGCCTTCTCATCCAATTTTCATGATATTCTTGAATGCTTAAATAGAAAACTCAATATCCTGGGCACCACTGTAGTCCATAGCTCCTAAGGTCAAGGAGACAATTTCAGAGGGGAACATAGGCTATAAACTGAGAAACAGGAAGAGCTGCACCTCACACCTCCTCTCCAGGCTTTTTTTGGTCTGTCACCAGGCGGGCAGGAGCTGCTGTCAGCCCTACAGAAACAGGGTCCTTTTCTACCTCAGTTTTCCTAGCCTTTCTCTTCCAGCTTCTCCTCTGAAATACCTCTCACTCTAGCAGTGCTCCCCCCTCCATCCAGGGTGGACTTCTAGATGTACCTACTGAAGTATGGGGGCGTAGAGGGGCAGAAGAGTTTTTGCGGTCTGCTCTTCATCATAGAAGAGAGACAGACAAACTCAGCAGTCCTGCCCCTGTATGATGCCCTTGCCAGCAGCCACCCCCAGTGTACCTCTAGGTGGTCAAGGACAGTGTTTTCTGTAGGATTATTGGGAAAACATATTTTTTGTCAGGAGTGGGGGAAAGGTCCAACTGTGAAGAGGGCAATTCTCTAGGAACTGCTATATTCTTTCTATACCACGATAACAAAACTGTCTTCTGCAGCCTCTTCTGCTTGGCAGGGAAGTCAGGGTGGGATGTGGAAGGAAGGGTTGTTCAGGGTTGTCCAAGGAAAGAAGGAAAGGGGAGATCTGGGTCTGTATAGGGAGGACAGAGAGATGCCTCCATGGCAATATTGATCCTTTTCTTTTGAAATCTGCATTGATGAAGAAGTCAAGAATCTTCTGTTGCTTCTAGTGCTGCAGTGCAGTGGATGGAGGCTCTGCGCACAGGAGGGGCATCCTACTGGTATCTGCTGTGCGTCTCATCCATGCTGTGTTGCTGGCCTGAGGGCTGGGAATTCTAACATCATCTCACTGTACACAGCAGCCTGCCCCATCACTGGACAGCCAACTGGAATTTGTTGATTTAAAATATGCCTTCATGCCATTTTACCCCACACAGCAATATGGCATGGTGCACACTAGGTACTCTCTCAGGTGAAATGTTTGTTTGGAATGTGACAGAGAGAGCCCAATTACTGTAAAGAGTTGATGTCAGGCAGTCAGCAGCATGTAAACTGCCTGTGGCTCTTGGTCCTTGTGCTATCAGCTGTCATGGGAACTCACAGGGACTTATGTCTTAGAGGTTGTCATGATGCTGTATGTTCATATTTACACCTTGGACCAATGATGCACAAGTGTTATAATACATTTGTAACAGAGTTTGTCATTTAAGTTCCTTGTTACACATTGCGTCCTCCTCACGCTTTTGGTTCCTTTGAGGAATCAAAGTGACACAAAGTAAATGGGAACAGAGTATTCACATCCAATTGTACTACTGCTTCAGACCAACTCACTAAGGCAAACATGGCCAGGGGAGATGCTAAAAGAAGTGAGAAATGCAGATCATTGGCAGAGACAGGTTCTCCAACAGCCTCCACCAGCAACTGAGTTGATGTGAAAGAGGAAAGTGGTTTTAAGATGGAACTTAATACATTTCTGAATGCAATTTCATGATTGCAAGAAAACTAATCAAATGGTTCAGACATTCCTTTCTATTGTATTTCCTGCATTGGGGTGTACACCAACAGCAAGTAGAACCAGTATGATCAGCTTATTGTGCTAGTACTGTCTGCTGGGAATTTTCACTTTCTTTCGATAAACCATGATAGCCACTTATTAGCCGGGGGGTCAGTGGTGTAGTCTGTTTCCTAAACTGTGTTTTAACATGTGCTACAATTTGGTTTTTAACCATTTGGCTCAAGTAAATAGCAGTCCTGTGAAAAAAAGTTTTTGCATAAACCTCTATGGAAATTATTGCGTGGCCTGGAACTGTACTGGATGTAGATAAGAAAACCTGGCTGACTGAAAATAAGTAGGACAGTTTCTAATGTGTCAGAAGGTGTGGTCTGCAGAATTTAACAGATTAACAGGTATGGTTCAGCTGTTCATAAGTGCCATGAAAAATTTCTCACAAAGTTATGGGGGTTTGCTTTAATTCTATATAGATGGAACTACGAATATTATACAGTACAATTTTGCTAAATAACAGAGATTTTCATGTGCAAGAATCCATTACTTAAACTGAAGGAGAAAGGGAAAAGGAAAATTAAAATTTATCTATTCACTTGCAAATAAAAATGACATTTCATATAATAAACTTCAGGACTGCACTACTGAAAAAAAAAGGTATCTAAATATATCACACTTATATGTCATCCAAAAAATAAATGTGGGTTGATATGGTATCTTTCATACTCAGGAAATTCCTCATGAGTTCACATGATGACACATGGATGTCTGATCAGTCTGTCTGTAGCAAATTCAGCTATTACACAATCACCTTTGCTCACAGAGATATTTCAGTTTTGCAATCTAAGGAAGAAATACGAAGTTCGGGAACATATTAGATTTAGAAATCTATCTGCTCATTTTTTACCTCAAGTCATGAGCTCTCCAGTATTAGTTTTTGTGACTTTCTTTTAGAGGAAGAAATTCTTGTCTACTGTCATTAATCGAGATGGACTTTGATTATCGAGAACTGAATGGAACTTACAGGTAATTGGTGGCAGCTGATAGCCTTTCGCCTTAGGGGAAGGACATTCAGAATGAAGTGCTAAAGAATTTCCAGGAAAATACAAGCACAATATTGCATACTTATATTCAAATCACACTCTGAGTTCACGCAGCAACATTTAAGGTGCAAAGGACAACTAGTCTGTAACCCACCAGAGATATTAAAGTATCCAGTGTGAATTTCTCAAATAATCACTAGGTAACAAGGACCAGTTGTGATTACCTGACGTAGTGTCTTGTGGAACTTACCAGAGCAAACTACCAGATGTTTTCAAGTAATTTTTAGTTTGAACTAGAGAATCCCTTTCAGAAAACAGGTAGTCTTGATTAAAAATGAAATTAAAAATCTTATGCTTGGTTTCACCAATCCTCTGACAAGGTTTTCTAGTGATTAAACATTTTCAACTTTAAAAATTTCCACATTTCAAGATTTACCAAGTACACCACCAATTTCCTTCCACTGGATTTTATTACCTATTTATCTACTAGTTTAAATGTCAAAAGCCACATTCAGCTTTTGCCCATGCCAATTTTCCCAGTGGTCACATATAAATTGCCAAAAGTTGCCTATAACTCTACTTCACAGGAAAGGCCCAAAAAGAACTTCTACAGAGCCCCTCCTACCTTGTGTTTTCGATTTAATTGATCTGAATTTTATTTGTACCACTGGGCCAGTAAGTCTCTGTCTTCAAACCCCCACCCTGTTTTGGGTGAGAAACATACATCCACCTCTCCACACTAACCATGAGCAGAGGATGACTGGAGCAGGCTTTGCTCAGCCTCCTCCACCAAAAGATCTGTAATTTAATGCAGAGGGATGTGCAGCCTCATGGTGAGGGCACAGCCTCTGGTGAGGAAGCTGGCTCATGTCCTAACATCAAGGGTACAATAGGCACAGTTCCCACAACTGCTCAGGGATGTGTGTGCCAAGCCTTGCAGCTGCAGCTATCATTTTATATATACTGTGGTGCTGAGGCGAGCACTGGGAGGTGGTTTAGCTTCTAGGTCCTCTTGGCAGTAGCCCTGGAGGTCCTCAGCAATCACTGAAGTATGTGGCCAAGTGAAAAATTGCTAAGGCAGGTACCAAACACTATGCACAGTAGCTTTAAAGAACTCGGTTGCTCTTTAAGCTTCTAAAGAGGAGTCTGATAAAAGCCATCAGGAAATACATCTCCAACACTGTCCTTTTTTAAAAGCAGGAAGCAGCACGGACCTTTCCAGGACCAATCTGTGACATGTCTCTCTGTCTGTTGCTAATGCACAGTTACAGGTGGTGTAAATGGCCCTGACATCTTGCAAAGCATGCAGCCCTCCCATGTCCCAGTGGATTAATGTCAGGGAGAAGAGACAGCCCTTCATCGCAAGGGTCTGGAGGACCGCTCCAGGGCTGTCATCACAGTCTTGGAGTATGATGGTTTGTGAAAACAGTTTGGACCCTGGTTATATGTCTCAGGAAAAGCCTGGGATTAGGTCAGTCATTACAACACTGAGCACTGGGAAACTTCAGTCTCTGTATAGTTTAGCCCCCTTTTAATTTAATGTTAAATTTACCAAAAGAAATGTGCTCTGGAGCAAATGCTGTGTGTGTTTTTGCATAATTAACAGCATAATATGGTAAACAAAACAGAAATCTAACAAATAGTCTTTTTTCAACACGTGGCATTAAATCTTTTCCTTACACATGCAACAAAAATTATTAGAGCAATTTAACCAGGAACAGCAAGGGAGAGGACAGGCACCTGCAGAGACAGTACAGGAGAGATGGAGGGGACAGGGAAAATGCAGATTTCCTCTGGCCATTAGAGCATGTTGCCTCCTGGGCATGAAACTGAATCTTTCCTGCCTGTGCAGATGGCAGACAAAACCCTTCACCTTAATGTAAAAGCAGAAAGAGGACTTGCTATGGACCTAAAAAGGTCCCAACCTCACTAGTAAGATTAAAGCCTGAGTCATATCATGGATTTTTTTTTCCTGTGGTTTGTCTGGATTTGTTTTTGAGTGACAATAGAAGATGGATTTTTTTGTTTCGAATACCACATTATGAAAAAAGTGAAGAAATTAGGTAATGGGAAAATTAAGAGTTCCTGTGCAGCCTTCATTTGACTCCCTTTACGCACCTACTTTATCACTTGGTCTCTTCTCTTCAACACTTTCTTTTAATCCCTGGGGGCCCATTTCATTCACTAAAGATACTGGAAAGATGTATTGTGAAGGAGACAGTGGTTTACAGGCAAATAGGATAGGCTTATAGTTGAGGCACTTAAATGTTGCCCTAGAGGACTGGGACTGAGTCCACAAAGGATTAAGGACTTGTGTGCACTAAGCTTGTCTGTTGTCCTTAGACCCTATGTTTGGGGCATCTCAGGGCTCACTCAGGGCCTTGCAGAACATCTCCAGGCCTCATGCTGGTGGCAGCAAGGACAACACAAGAACATCCATCCTGTTTTGCCAGGAGTGGACACTCCAGGTTCCCTCTCTGCTGATTCATTGCTGCTGCTGTGAGATCACACCCCACCATCTCCAGTCTCCCTGAGGCTCATCCTGCCTATTAAGGATAAGACACATTTTGGACTTAAGGCTAGGCTTTTAGGACTAATCATTTTAATATTGGAAACTGAGTTTCCAATCAGAGGTTAAACAGAGCACTGTTCTACACTTCAAAACTTTCTCTCTATACTATTCCAGTGTGTGTCACCACAAAGTCCTCCAGTGTGTCTGGCCTGCGGAGATGGGCAGTAAGCATTGCTACAGCAATTCATCTCCTGTCCTCCCCTTTCCCTACCCACCTCCTCTCAGCTGAATCATTTATCCCCCTCCTTCCTCTTATATCATGCTATTTTGTCTTCTCATTCCTAATTTGCTTACACTTCAAGTGTAAGTGTAATGACTTGGACTTTATCATCCCCTTTTACCAGTACCCCTCTCTAGGATAAGGTGACATTAACACAGCTTTTGAAACCATTATTAATCTGCAATAGCATGTGGCATACAACTGTGAATCATATTAATTGGACAAGCCATCTATTAATCTATGAACCCCAGTGTATTCTGAGCGAGACCCATGTGGACAGAACACAGGTGAAGCATCAAGGCGTTTTGCCCACACTGCATATCCCCTGTCTCACTTTAAAGATTTTGACATCATATCTACTGTGGTAACACAGATTCTTTCCCATGAGAATTTTTCTCTTCTTCTTCCTGTGTTTTATAAATAAAGATAAAGTTTGGATGTTATTGAAACGGTCTCTAGGAAAGATGGGTGGTTCTAACCTGGCCAATTGGCCTAGGGGGAGGTTTTGGATTTACCCAATCCAGACGACCTTTGAAAAGTCTATATAAGTTTTAAAATTAAATAATAAATTCAGATTTATGCCACTCGACCGTCTCAATTTCTTCACTCGGCTAGCGATTCAACAGCGACAATCTACCACAGTAAACTGGGAATTTAAGTAATTTGTTCTTCAGGTAAAGGCACTGTAAAGTTGTATTCATTAGTATTCATTAATAGTTTGCCATGAGGCAATTAATAATTTCATATTCACTTCAGAGTCTTAAAGATACACAGTAATTAAAAGGTGGAAAGTTTTGCATGAGTATCGACCTTCCGAAAACTGAATGCAGTGTGGGTTTTACAGAAAAAATTATCCAATATCCTACAGAGTGGATCAAGATGGGTACTTGCAAGTAGACATGTTGAGACTGCCTGAGGCCCCTTCTTTCAGTAATTTTCTGTTCTGTATTTGATTACACAACTGTACCATTCCTGTAATTTAGAGGCAGCATTGAATGGATTCTGAAACACTTACTTCCAAGAAAGGAACATTTAGAGAGATTCAGGTGCCTAAATATAAGAAGAGCTGTCTAATGTCATTTTAGATGCTCCAAGAAGCCCGTCTGGCTTGCAGCTGCTGCTCCAGCAGGGCACAAATCCTGCCATAAATCCTGTGTCAAAGCTGCCAACACATTATATGACTCCAGCAACTGCCACCATCTCCAAAAGCATTATGTTTAGGTACCTGCATTTTCCCATTTAAATTACATTTGAGCACTGAAAACAGAGAGTCATCAGATAAACTCAGATCTAACTTCACCCAGGACTTCCTAGGCACAGTGCGTGATTACTCTCATTTCTCTGTTTCAGTCCTTCCTGCTTACTTTAGAGTTTTGTCTCTCGAGATGTCCAGGCAATTTTGGTGAAATGGCTGACAAATCAGATACAGCTGCAGGAGCCCAGTCTGAGGAAATGCTTGTCTTCATTCAGAATCAGCAGATGTGGCATTTCCACTCAGCCCACTAATCCTTGTGTAGCTGGACTTAAAGTTGCAAGCATGAAAGCAGTGCCTCTTCTTACCCTGTTTGCTGGTTTATGCTGATTTAGGGGTGGCGTTTTTGCCTGAAATTCACCCCTGAAGGAGGCACGACTTGCAGTTACAGAGAATGGAAAATGGTTCTGCAGTCTTAGGGCAGGAATAGGAACAGGCAGAGGAAACAACAGGGCTATGGTAAGGTTACATAGATACCCACGATATTATTCCCACCAGGCAGATTCAGTCTGTGATGCTTTAATAGGGGGCAAAGAAACGTACATGGATCCTGCAAGAATATTGCAAGTTCAAAAAATAGATGTTGTTAGAAGATTTAAGGTCTCCTATTGGATGTCTTTAAACTTGTATGTGTTCTGCAACTGTTATTTTACCAGTATTTTCTGGTTGGAGAAATAACCTTTGGCATGCCTTCTTCAGCTTCTTTGCAGATAGAAACTAGGCTAAACAATTTTCCTGCCTAATTTCAATGGAGTAGAGTACCTAGATATCTTTATGCATTTGACCTCAAAACCCTGTTTATATTAGAAAATGTTTAATTTTGTTTATAAGAGCAGTACATCTTCCTTGCTGTAGGTCAGCTTATGTTCCAAAAAAAGTCATTCTATCAGTCCAGGTCATATTATTTTGCCAAGCAAAATAAGCTGTTCTAGCAAAAGAACTGTGTCAATGTGGACTTATATGTACAGTAGAGTTTTCAGCACTCTTCCTAAGTTAGGATAGGATTTTTTTTCACATCAGCTTGCAAGCATGCTATTTAGAGCAAACAAGGTGAACTTTGCCCAGCCCAATAAAGTATTAATAATCTAAGTATCAACAGGAGTGGGAGAATTACATTTACTGCTGGTAGACATCAAAACACTGGTGGGACAGGCTGAGCTATTCTGGATGCTCACCTGGAGATTTATTCAAGCTACTCTGATCATTGCTACCTTGTGAAAACCAGTTTTACTTAATGTGTCACTACATTGATACTCCATAGGATCAACAGAGACTGAGAGGAGAAATACCCAACATTTCCGACCACCTTGCAAAATATGGGCCAAATATATCTTAGAACAATAAAATGTTCTGACATTTCACTGATTTAAAAATGTATTCTTCAGAAATATTTGTATATGCTGTGAGTAACAAGGATACTTTCTTCCTCCCAAGTCTGGTTGCCTTGTGCATTTAGGCCACAGGATTCTCAGGTAGGGTTGATTTTTTTTCTGGAGTTTTTTGGGGGTTTTTTTTGTGCAGAGTGACCTTTAAGTTTAACTGTTACTATTGCCCCGCAACATAAAGCAAACTGCAGTCAAGCATATCAGTGTAAACATGACAGACAATCCTACCATGTAGGAACTGTGATCTCCCCTTCCCTGTCTCAAAAGCTCAATGCATACACCAGCACACGTGGGCACCAAACCTGAAAAAGAAAACGATGCTCAGCTCCAGATTACTTGCATCAAAAACTTTTATTTGTGGCCACTGTAGTAATTATACACTTAACAGGATAAGTTATAGTCTGGAAAGTTATGCCGAGAATGAAAAAAGCAGCAGCCCAAGGTCACAGAATATAGTGTTCAAAGAAACAGGTGCAAAGCTTTAATTTCTTTTTATTTCTTTGCTCTGTGATATGTTTTCGCACTGGCTGTAAAAGCTGTCTATTAAGACTATCAAACCACATTACAGCCCTTTCCTTTGCCTGTCATTGTACTGCTGCTGCTGGAGTGCAGAAATCAGGGGAAGGACTTGGGAGTTCAAACATCCTCTTTCCTACTCTGATGGCAAGAGGACAAGATGAGAAGTAGCTCTGCACCTCTTACTGCTTTCAAAGCACCTCCTGGGACCTCTAAGAAGCCTCACTCTGCTGCATGAAGCTTAGGTTATTCTGAGAAATGATACAAAAGATAATTTTTTGTGTCTGTGCATCAGATAGTGTTATTTATATATCTCTTATCTGGCTTGTTTTCCCCAGTTGCTCTGTCAAGGGTCTTTCACACAAGAGAAAAGGCAACTGAAGAGAGACTTTAAAGAAAGGAAAATGTAGAGCCTCATAACATAACAGAGGGGTTCAAAAGGAGGTGAGAAGCCAGCAATCTTAAAATCTGTTTGTTTTAATCTCCATACTGCTTTCATGACACAGATCTTTAAATAACAGTAAGACTTGAGGACATTTTTTTCCAAAATAAGAGCCCTGATTTGGTGACTCCCTGTAAACAGGGCAGAAACCATTGCACTAAGTTAAGGTGGAATAATCTTTCTTCTTGCGTGATCTTGAACCTCATGTGTCCTAATCCAAACATTTACAGTACTTCACTGGAATTTCCTTACTGCACACATATCCCCTTTCTTTCAGGTCCTAAATTTTAAAGAGCAGAGTTAGCTTTCATAAGAAAGGCTTTAAACCTGTAGTCTCCAGGACATGCCCAACCACATGACAAAATACAGCCTGGTTAACAGTGAGTGACCTCTCTTCTGAGAAGAGAGACAGCAAAAAGGGACAGATGTGTTTCAGGGGCCAAATCTGTCCACGTAGTGGTCTTTTTACTTCAGTCATACCTCACTGAATGAGGACTTGAATTTTACTTTTTTATAACTACTCTCCAAGTGTATTTCTTGTATTATAATTCCACTTTACCTACACTGTAAGCTCTTGGGAACAAGGATCCTGTTAGATCATATGCTTGTACTGCATCTAGCTGAGGGCTAGCACAGTATTGCTATGGAAAAACAATGTTGCCAAGTTAGAGGAAAAGATCACTGAGACAGATATGGCGGGGGAGAAGTTCAGAAGAGCCTCTTTTTATAATAAGGACAAAGGGAAGCAAAGCTTACCAAATCTGTTTGACCTTTGTGAATAAGAAAAAAATCTGAGCTTGTTTGCATGAAGAATCAATGCTGATCAAGAGTAACCCGTCTGTTAGAAACTGAGGATTTGACCTCAATCTGACATGCGGTGGAGAAATTTGCAACACTTACAGTCATTTGACTCTTATAACACACCATGCTGTGTTCACACAATCAGCCCAGATACGAGCAGTCTCCCCCGTCTTATTTCTTCCTTTTAATTCATTCCTTTCATCTTGTTTTTTGCAAACCTCTCCAGCACTCTTGCATATTCCACACTAAATGAGCTTCTAGCTCTAATGAAATGAGAAAGAAAGCTGCAAGGAACTGGGACTGGCCTGAAGATGCTGTTTCAATTACACTCTTTTAGTCTTTCTAGGACTGAATGGAATATTCCTATGACAATATACTCTTTAATCTGCATTCATTTCTTCAGTTACATGGTAACGGCTGATGCATTGTAGTAATCACTGACAAATAGACTTAATTGGCGTAGGCAAATTGGATCTGTGGCAGAAAGAGAATAAAAATCTCAAATCCCAGGAATATAAAAGCCTAATTTCTGCCTATGCATTGACAGGATGAACCTGAGCTCAGATCAAAGGTATTTCTCTGAATAAGCCACTTTTGCAAACACACAGATCTTGAGACGCAATAGAGGGAACCAGCTAAGAAGGGTTTCCAGAACCAAAAATTCCAGAATACCGAAGGTATTTTAAATGAAAAATATAACTTCTCTCCCCAACAGGTCTGACATCACCTGCCCAAGTACAGAACTGTACTTCTTGAGCTGCTGCTCTCTGAAAATCTCATGTCTTTTCCTTCCGATAGTTACTGTATTAAAGAGGAGGAAAATTGAGAGCTAACTGAAATGCACTATACGAAAATGTAAAATAAACAACACCTTCATTGTACTTGTCATTACAAATGTTTCTCTTCATTTGGCTTTTGCAAATTATTTTGAAAAAAAAATAATTGTATAATTGACTTATTATTTTTCATACAAATAAAGCATAGAATTTCCTTACACCCTCAGAAATCAGGCCTCCCAGGTCCCACCAGATTAACCTAACATCATGAAGCATGTTTAAAGTAACATATTTTGGATTCTTTCTATTTGCCTTTTAGATCTGATCTTCTAGGTAAAGTCTCTTCAAGTTTTAAAAAAGCTGGAAATGTTATAGAATCTTTATTCCAAGAATGTTAAGTTTTAAGAAATGCATCAAAAATCATGACACTTGAAATTAAAATATGAGACTTGGCAGCAGCGGTGAGCAGTAATTCACTCTTCCAAGCACTTCCTCACCCTTTCAAATAGAAATTGCTAATCATGAGAAAAAAAATTCATAAACACACATTTATAAAGCACAGATCAAGCCAGCAACATATAATTACATTTAAACCAAATATAACCTTAATTTCTCGTATCTATTTCCAGTTTCCCAGCACTCATCTGAAAATAAATGTAGAGAACCAGCCCAGCTTAGCACTACAACTCCCTCATCTTGACCAATTCTGTGTAAGTTCAGCAGCAGCAGATCGCCTAGATGTTTGCATGCAAAGTGATCCTTTTCTGTAGTTCTCTCCCCTGTATTATGCAAAATTTGGCAGGCAGATATTATAATCAGCACATTAGTCATGAAGCAGACACCTCCAATTTCCTTGTAGCTTCTCAAAGTCGCATTCTGCTGTCGTTCTGAATGTTCTCCAGTATTTCATGGAGTCAGCGTCTCAATGTGGGTATGAAGAACCTGGACAAAATGAACATGATCCAATACTACAGCGGATAACTTGTGTTGATCCTCAAGTGCACAGGGGTTTATTTTGACCCTTTGCCATCTGCATAAGAGGAGAGATTAGAGGAGCCCTGCAAAGGTTGAAAGTATTGTTTACAGACAAACATCCTCTCATGGCCAGTGCAACTCAGCCTGTCTAATGGAATTCCGTCTTGCATTGGAAAGTCTGGACTCTGCCAAGTGGTATCTCCTAGACTTTCTGGAAATGTGAAAACTCAGAGACTACCCAAAATTTCCACTGAAGGGTTTTCTGACAGAGTTTAGTAGTGGTGGTAGCTGAAACTCCAGTGCTTTTGGTACTGCATGATGCCAGCACTGCATACATTGGTGACTTCCACACCACATGTTGCTTCAATAATTTCCCTGAGTAGCCAGGAGAATAGCATGCTGGGAGAAGGAGGGTACAACACCACAAAGTCGGGGGCTGAGCACTCTGGGAATCTGGTAACATCTCTTCCTGACTTTTAGCATCAGCTGCTGATCCTTCTCACTGACATGGCAGAAAACTTCACCCCATCAGGTGCTTCTAGTACCCACCCAGGGGATATCAGTCATCAGAGCTGCAGCCAGGGTTTTTAGCTGTCAGAAGTGAAATATCATCCAGCTCCTACTTCTTGCATGATTTTGATTGTTCTTTCCTTCATAGGCGTACTCGTCAGATGTTACCGGAATACTATTTCCCATGGTTTGGAGATGCTTTTCCTCATCTCTAGCTATGACCCATCCTGCCAAGGAGAAAAGAGGAGCAGAACACTCCCCTCCTCTCTGCTTAAAGAAATATCCTGGGAAATGGTGCCATATGCCAGAATTGGAAGGATTTGCCTGGAGGATTCTGGGAGTGTGACTAAGCCCCTCAGGGTGTCTAGAAACACCTCAGTTTTCTTTTAAATGTTGCAAAAGCTGCTGTACTTTGAGATCTCTGCTTGGGGTGTTGGGTAGTCTGGGGTTGGGGTGGTTACCCCTCCTTCCAAAGTGATGCTGTGCCTCTGCCTTGGGGGCTGACAGGGACAGGTGGGAGAGCCAGCAGCCCCCCAGGAGACCAGCTGACACCTGAGCAACCACAACATGATCTTACTTTTCACATTAACAGGAGAATATTGTGTTATTTTTTAAAATTTCATTTGAAACTAATTGAATTATTTCAACATTCTTCTATGCAAAAGCAGAGATTTAGGAAGCATTTGTAAAGTAGCAGCAAATGTCCCCTTCATGATTACTTATACAACAAAGATATTTTTCCAGTTGTTCTGCAGTCTAGACTCCAATCCAAACCACCAAAACACTCCATTAAATTTTAAAGGGTACAGGTAGGGAACTTTTAAGACAAGCTGAAATACTTCTCTTAAGGTTAGCCACACTGATCTGAAACTTCGAGCTGTGTGGAAATCACTTATATTCAGACTTTATTTTTTCTCTAGAATTCTGATACTTCCTGGTCTGTTCTGAGCGAAATACCAAAAAACCACTTCTCTTCCCAAGAAGTGTAGAAATTAGAAAATTGCAGTGTGAGGACAGTGAAAGGTGAACTTCTTCCTGGTACATTCTCATCAGAGGTTCAGATTTCTTCCTTCATTTAGTTTTTTGCTATGATTTACAAATTTGCAGAAACTTGTCCTCAAGGAAACTTGTCCTGAAAAATCATCAGATCCCATATTAAAATGATGCGCTGAAATCTTCTGTGTAAGCAAGTTAAATCCCATCAACATAAGGACGCGTGAGCTGTTTTCCAATGTGGACTTCACTGAGCTGTAATTGTTCCAAAATATTTTAGATGCTGATATAGATTTATATATTTTCTTTTGACTTGTGCTCTATTTTGATAGCATAGATGGCAAAATGTTTTACTGTAGATAAATGTAACTGTGGGTTTATGACTTCACTAATAATCATGAGACAATAGGTCTCATGATACCTACAGGAGCTCACTAGATAAAGCAATATGCAGATGTTTATCTCTGCAGTATAATAGTAAAAAAGCTTAGCAATGCTGACTGTCCTTCAGTTCTGCATTGCTTAAGCTCATTGCAGGTCAGTTTAAAGCTAAATCCAAGTCCAGTTACCAATACCTGCAATTTGTTCTGCGTTCTCTGCCAAAAATGATCCTTTCTAAAATGTCCCATGCTACTTTCTCATCAGACCAGATATTGTCTGCTACTTTAGTCCTAGAGACAAGCAGAAAAGGAGTGTAAAATTATGTTTTTAAAGTGTGTTCCCTTTTGATTGTCACTCTTCAGAGGCAAAGTGTTAACTCTGGAAACCTGCAAAATGGACTACTAAAGAACTACAAATGTGCTTTGTTTTACGGATTACCATGAAGAGAATTATATTTTAGCTCAGAGAGTTTGAAGGAAGCTGGGAGGAGGAAGTATGGGCCATTAAGTAAATTTAAGCAGCTTATACTACCTTTCATTTATTTAGGCATGGATGGGATTAGCTTCAGGCTGATTAAAGGACACTGTAGAAAAGGAGGCAACAGAGGTTAGTTTGGGGTAGAGGAGAAGGTGCTGCAGATCCAGTCATGCTGCAGGAGAGCTGAGCAACACACCGCTGTGGCAAAAGGCTTGTGCATTAATAATCCTGCAATACTGTGTGGAAACCTGGAGGTGGGGCTGAGGCACTTGGCACCTCCTGGGTTTGGGAATTGGAGCTGAGATGCTCTTCCATGCAGCAGGGAGACACCCAGGCTCACCTAGTGCATGAGCCAGCTGTGCCTTGGGGAGCAATCTGGGATTCCTTGGTATTCCCTGAATAGTGTTAGGGCTACGGCCAGCAAGGAAGCCTGTGAAGGCAGCAGAAGGCTGCAGAATTGGTGGCCTGTAGCTGCACCACCTTAAAATAACTCACAGGCAGTGTACCCCTAAAAAAACAGATGTGGAGGAGTTACTCAAATCTCTTCTCTGTAACTGGTTCCCAAGGCTGCCATCCTCCCACAGTACAGGAATTTGCATATTGCCCATGTTTCTCCACAATAACCATCTCTCTAATTATTAGGCAAATCAGATACCCTGAAGCAAGGAGTGCATGACTGCTGTTGTGGAGTCACAACTATTGTTACAACTCAGGAAAAGAGCCTTCTCTGCATCTGGCAAAGCCACTCCATTGCAGTATGAGGGCAAGGTTTGATTGAAGTATATAATTCAGCCTGTTTGGAAGAAGCAGCTTGATACCTTTCTGATCTGCAGAGCCTGAGCAGGAATAGTCCCACTTCTGCTTGACCAAACTGTGAACCACCCAGGAAATTTGGCTGGAGTACATTGCCAATCAAGCCACATAAAATTATTAAGGAGGAAAAAAAGCAAGAAACTTTGTTTCTGAGCTGACCAGAAAGAAAACCAGTTGGCTTTAAACTGAGCTTTTTAATGAAATTTTACAAGTATTTCCTGGAAAGTCCTTATGGTGAGTTCATTCTTGAAAACACTGTCATGTTATTTATTTCAACTTCTCTATCTCAGCACTATTCAAAATGCTCAGACTGAAGAACTGGAAGAAAAGTGCCATGGTTTCCTGTTTCCAGAGCTGTAAATTTATTTCCTTCTTAAGGAAATATAGTTGAAACATGTCAGACTTGAGAAATGTGACTGGCAGCTGAGCTGTTGCATGTTTTCTGGGAGCTCTGCTAGTGGCTGCCAAAGAGAAGTCACCTGTGAGCCAGAGAAAGTGAGCAGAGGGCAACTGTCGGCAGTTTCAGAAAGCAGATCTTTGGAAGGGCCCAAAGACAACCTTTTCTCTTGCAATTTCTTCAGGTTCTGCTTTCTAAAGGCTTGCCTTTGTTAGAGCGGTTAAAGGGAGGTAAGATTGGCTTGGATGCTTTTGCTTCTGTCTAGAAATTCAGAGGCATTTTCATTTTGGATGCCACACCTCAGTGCATTTCTGAGGAGCTTCAAAACCATCTCCTCCTGACCACCACTTTTGGATGTGGAACAGTAGGTTTCTGTTGCTGATCCCGGTAAATCTTGAAGGGGAAATTCAGATCCCTTAACAAGTTAAGCATACCCAGTACAGCGTATTCCTTTGCCTGCTCATCTTGGAAGTATTCTACCAATATCCAGTAGTTCACAGATCCAAGCAAGACCCACTGCTACAGAATAATCTCCTCGGCACAGGAACACAGTGGTTCTGGCCATGCTCATCTGTATGTGAGCACCCATGTCCGTCATAGCATCGCCATTCGCTGCCTGCTCTGCAAAACGCTTTCCTCTCGAGGAAACAGAAAACCGGTGACATGGACAGGGCAGGGTGGGTTTCAGGGAGTCATCTGTTTCCCAGACGCTAGATGGAGCTGGGTAATTGAGGTTCATTTCCAGCCTCCCAGCAGACAGCGCCTTGCGGAGGAGCTGAGGGAGGCGGTGGGGTTGGCAGTCGTTCACCCTGTCGCCTTCTAGAAGCTGGTTCCAGGGCTCCGTAATAGGGTTTGCCTTTTTTTTACGTGCTACAATAGCCTTATAGAGCAAGGCCAGCCTCATCCTGACATTACATGAAATAGGCCAGTATTTGGATAGACAGATTTATTGTGCGGTTTGCATTTAGGCTTAACAGTTAAAATAAATAGTTCTTTTCTTCCCTTAGGAGCTGATGAGCCAGACTCACTTCCAAACAACTGAAGACTTCTGTACTTTTTGACAAACACAGTTCTCCAATTAAGAACAGTAAATAGGATTATAAAGTCTGAAAAGGCTCTTTATTGCCAGAAAGTTTGTATGTGGGAAGTGGGGATCTCTCTTTAGTATTCTTTGTAATTCTTTTAAAATACTAATGATTTTGTCACATCCAGAGTTCAGGGCTTTCAAAGGGAAAAGCTGCTTAAAGGCAGCCAGCCTTCTAATGCAATAGATCTGCATCCATATGATTAATTCTGTATAATGGATGCAGAATTAATATATATATTTTTAATCAACGTGTCTAAGATGCAATCTTTGCTTTGAGCCACATGAAGAAATAAGTAATATTTATTTTTCTTTCAGGTGAGATTTTTATTATGTGAGGTTGATATATACACACATATATATTTGTCTTTAATTCAAAGTGGAATAAATGACACAGGTCAGAAAAGGCCAAATACTTTAACACATCAGGAACTCGGTGTGACAGCTCTCTTGCCAGTTGCTTTAAAAATAATGCAAGTTCAGTGCAGAGGAGATAGAAAATAACTGGTTAGTAAGAGAAGTTTGAGCCAAAACTCCATCAGCAAGTACCTGGGTGATATTGTACAACACAAGGGCTTGCATCCTATATCACATGGCTGCAGATGTTCATATTATGTATACAATCATCTAATCTCTCTTGGCTCTAGAACATCTGTGACATAGATTAATTATGCATTGTGTAAAGACAAAGCATGGTGATTTAATTAGTTTTCTGATTACTGATTTCCAGTTCCATTGGCTCCCTATCTTGTCCTTGTAATATGAAACAGGATTTACCAGTTTATTTTCCTTTTTTTTTTTTCCTTCCTCTACAATCCATCTCTTTCACCGGGACAGTTATCCCCATACTCTTCTCATTTTTTTCACTTCCCTATGTCCCTTCCAGTTCTGCTATTTCTTTGAGATTAAGTGTCTAGAAATGTAAATATTAATCTAGGTGGAGGGAATGCCATCTGTTTCCAGTTTGGTATCCTTGGGTTTTTTGCATTCCAGATGCAGAATGATGAAATGAACTGCAATATGCAGAGAACACGGTTATGATGATATTGTAAGCCAGACAAATGATGCCCTGGACTTGCTACAGTATAATTTATACTGATGTAGGTTTCATTTATGTCCTTTTTATTGGTATCAGATATATTCTTTTTTTCTCATTTTGTTTTCTTAGGCACTCCTTAAAAGCTCAAGAAGTAACTGCAATTTTGTCACTTAGCCAAAATTTTGCAAGATTTCTTTTGTTCCTGAGTTCTGTTTTTCTTCAGGGACAGGTACACCTCTTAGAGCCTGTTACTAGCTGATTTCGAAGCCTCCTACACTTCTAATTTACAGGCAAATTTGGACTGCTTTCTTCTGCTTGTGATGTGCCTCAGGTCTGCTAGGTACTGAGATGGCAGAGTAATTCCTATCTTTTCTTTGCAGCTTGATGCTGAGCTGGCTCATTTGCCCTTCTGCTCCCAATTTCTCCTCTCAAGTTGTTTTGGGGACCATCACACTAGTCAAGTGATGAGAAATAAAATGTGAAAAAATAGAGTTTAAAATAAAAATTTTAAATCACATCACTGTTTAATTTTTGGTGTTTATGTACTGCTCTTTGCATTCTCTGCACTTGTGCACAAACAGGTAGGGATCTGATGAAAGATGCTCAGGTCTAAGCACTTTCATAGCTCATCTCATGTGTGGGAATGTGTAGATTTAGAGCACCAAAGAAAGAATTTGCACATGCTTTAAAGGAGATCGTCTTTTCATTTTTACTGTAATTCCCCAACTTGCTTGCACTCAAAACATGCCCTCTTTCTTACAGAAAGAGGAAGCCAACCAGCCAGGGTAGGAGAGTGGAGCTCAGTGTGGAGTAAGGCACACTGCAGCTGCAGTTGTTGGAAATAGTCTTTTAACGTCCTGGCTTGATGCCCCTGCTTTCTTGGTGCCCAAGGCAGTTTCACACATTTCCTAGCAATCCATCTGTGAACGATAGAAATGCAGCAACAATGCTCAATGCACAAGCATCAGCGAAGACAGAGGAAGAGCCTTTACTCTCAGTGGCTGAGCCCAGTGAAACACTGAGAAATTCATTCAGTTCGGTTGAAACATGCTGCAGAGCAAAAGGATGTTTAGGAAAAAAAATCTTTACAACACACAATAAAACACACATCTGCAAGTGAGTGTAATTGCTAAGGTACCTCCTCAACAGCACAGAAGTATAGAATATTAAGATTTTGGTGGTGACTGTCTGCAGCACAGATTTTTGTTCATAGGTAACTGTTGGGATTATAAAATTACAAAATTGCATTCTGACACCATGAAAAGCCACTGATACTCTCCTGGAAAGTGAATTTTCATTAAAAATGTCCTCAGTGACTTTCAATTGGAGTGTTTTAATTTTACCTGAAGTGTGTGTGGTAAAATATTATCACTCTCAAGAACAGAGGATCTTGATGTTTTAAATAAATAAAAAATATAGCCTGTTTGCTTACCATTCAGTACTCTATATATATATATATATATCTTTTTCATCTCTAATTAATTCCTGTAATGCCTTTAATTTTTGAGAAGCATCATCTGTAGACCTGGATGTTTAGTTAAACTAGGTGATTTTCATGGAAGCAGGAGTTAGACTTACCAGTGCAAGAATGATTTGAAACTACATGTGTAGGCTATCTATACATGAAGGCCAGCCTTTGCTTTCTTTCTATAGAAGTTTGGCCTTTTCAAGTTCTGCCTCAAAAGCTGCTCAAGGTACACCTCTCTTTTCAGTGGTATTGACTATTCATTCAGTATGTGGTGTATCCTAGTGGATGCCTACTGAGACTAAGATTCTATGCAATAGGGTCAATGCTTACATTCAGCATTTTTGCCATGCGCAACATGACACAACATCTGAAATCCTTTGGCTTCTGCTCACAAAGGGAAACCTTTGCCAGGAGGTGAGTGATGCATGAACCACCAGAGCTGTTACATTAAACGATTTTATGGTAGATCATGTCCTATGGTGCAACCCTGCAAAGAGGAGCTTTCTGGTGTAGCTCATGAAGGAGAGGAGACACAGCTACTGGTAACCAGCTTCCCCAGCCCAGCTAACCAGAGCAAGGCCTCCCACCCTTTGAAGGGTCTGGCTCCCCAGGCACTGCAAGGACCTGGTGTATTTCCTATGCAGGGAGATAGGAGGGAGGGTTGTGTTTGAGCAAAGGGACACCCCGCTGCAGAGATGTGGGCACTGCCAGCCCTTCTTGGATCACACTGCTGACTACACCGGGTTAAGCAGAACCTGCTGTGGAAAAAGCACACACAGTTGGACACAAGGCAGAGAAGCAGCTCAGCAACCCAAAAGCAGGAGTGTTTGCCATAAATCCCAATGCTGATTTCTGGAACTAAAAAACAAACAAACAAACAAACAAACAAACAACAAAAATCCCATTTTTTAATTAAATAAGCCTGCTACAATACAATACACTTCTAGGCTGAGTGGAAGTGAACACAAAGTGCCTCCTGTACTCCAAGGGTGTACTCTCACCCTTGCTACTTTTTCAAATCTGAGTAATCTTAAAAAAGAGGTATAGCAGACAACTGACATTGTCAGGACAAGCACTCAAACTTCACAAATGCTTCATTTGTTTTAATTAACCCAAAAGCTGATCTGTAAAGAGTGCCTTCTGACAAGTCAGAAGCTTTGTGCTGAAAGAGTGCAGCAGTTCAGCCAGTGTGGACAAAGGCTCTTATTGCAGTGTCCAGTGTGGAAACGTGACCGAGACTTTGGAGCCATAAGTGAGAGGTGGTATTTTATTGGTGCATAGAATGCATTTTAATATTGCTTCACATCAAAGGGCCTTGGCTAGATATTTGCTGCTTGACCATGAAGATTCAGGAATGAGCAGAACATTAAAGATTATTAACTCCAGTGAACCCTGAAATGAGAAGATATTACCTAGTTTACAATCTCTTTCTGAGATGGTAGCATGGCTTTCCCTTATAACACTTTCCCTTTCCTTTTGAATTTCCTTTTCTTTTTCCTTTTTGCCCCCTCATTTTTTCTCATTTTAGTAATATCATTGTGCCAGTAATTAACACTGTACATGACAATGGTATTTCCTTATCAATGTGGTATTATTGATTTTAAATGTCTACATTCATGTTTTTATACTTGCCACAATAGGATGCTTTGAAGCAGAAATGATAAAGTCATTCACATTAACACCGGGACTTCCTGAAATATCTATTTGTCTCCCAGCTCAAAACCTCTGCCTTCTGGGGAGGGGAAAAAAGGGAGGAACTTTTTTTTTTTCCCTCATTTGTGTTTTTAATGGACTAGAAAACCCAGTGGATTTATTGTAATTACAGTGCATTTAGTTTCACAAAATTAATGCTAATGTTACAAAGGATAAAGTTAATTTAAATTAGAGCTGTATGACTGGGATTTTTATGCATTTCAGACCAGGAGTGTATGCAGGTACAGAGCCCCATCAGAACAGCTAAAACACTTTAAATTCTAAATTAATTTGACTGTAAGGAGAAATATTGGACTATAATGTATTGTACAGATTCCCTGAGTTGGTCTGTGTATCCCTGAGTGTGTTGCTAACTATCTTGACCAAAAGATTTGACAATGAAGTCAGAGAGGGATGCCAAACTAGCAGCTAACACTGTCACTAACTTGTGCATTTACTGTGATTTCTTCGTTGACAAACATGTTTGTTAGAACACGTATCAGGCAGCGTCATCGTAGGAGGGAAGCAAGAACAAGGAAATTAAGACAGTTTGCTTGACATGCAAATTATCATCTCAACTCTAACCAGCTTGTGAAAAAGATACAATTTACAAGAATGACACACACAAGAGAATACATATCAGCCTCATTTTATTTTCAGGAAACTGCTGTTCCATTTTTTAACAGTATTTAAGGTAAACCCCCTCCTTTCCTAAGTATATTATTCTGGATTCTCTTTAAGGAAAAAGCTTTTCGCTCTGGCTACAAGTTTCCGTCTTATTCACCTTTCCTCTCAGGCTGTAATTGAATCTGTAAGGTATGCTTCTTATGGTTCTGTAAGCCGGTGTCATGGAAACTTTGGAGTCAGCCAAAAGGAAAGCCATTCAGAGGCTGGCAATCATTAAATAGTGCAAAGGATGTTTTCTGAAACAAAGGCTTCAAAATTTTAGACTTCCATGAAGATATAGATACAAGTCTCTTTTGAGCAACACTCAGCACATACACCAGCTCATATACTAACATCTTTCCTTAGAGTATTGCAGCAGTGGAGACCTGGACCAAAACTCACAGCACTGGTAAAAGGGTTCTCATGAACTGAATTTTTCTAATACCTAACACTTAAGCAACTTAAGAACTATTCAGACCTAACAAGAATGGTCCAAAAAATTATTTGTTTGGGGCTAAACTCTTCATTACTAAAAATTAAAAATTAAAATTAAAAGCAAAAACAAACCAAAGAAGCCTAGAAGTTGAATTTTTAAGGTAAATCGATACCTTTTATGAACTGGAGCTGTAATAAAAGTGCTGTTCACATGTATAAAAGCTATTGTTTCACAAAGAAAATAATTTGATTTGCATTAATGCAATAGATGAGACTATAGCAGAAGAAAAGAGTCACAAATCAATGGCTATGCTTCTCAACAAATTGAATCTTCCATAGCAGCACTTTTCATGCATACATATTAGGTATAGACACAGACTTCAAGAAGCAAAACTGAACACAGAGAAGGAAAAATCCTCTACTTTACACTATAATCTTAGTATTACAGTGTTACAACTGAACTGCACAAACAAAGCAGCAAACTTGTCCCTTCAAGAGTAAGAATAAACAACACCAATTGCAAGTATGACATTATTACAAAAGAAATACATTTTGTAGTGAAAAAAGGACACTGAAAGTTAGGATATCAAAGCTAGACTGATCTACACTGAATAAAATGTCTATCAAAGGCCTTTTCTAGCTAACAACAATTATCTGTTCTGGAGACAGCTGGGCCCAACAGCACAATTCAGAAATACATCTTAATGCAGCATTTCAACTGCTGGACCTACAGCAACTTAGTAAAAAGCCTTTCACCAATCTCACAATGAGGTAACAGAGTGTGAGGAACTCAGATATTTACTCTGGAAATAGCCTTATCTTCACCTATTTCTAATACATTAGACCTCTGAAATGGCACCATGGCCTAATAGCTGAGGTACAAAAGGGCAAAAGTAAATTTTAGTTTTTCTCACTTTGCCTTAAACAAAGGTTTTGCATTTAATAACTAGAAGGACATTGCAAAGCTATGGGAATCAAATCTGAATAGTTTGGTAGTGCTAATAGTCTACTGGAAAGCCTATGTGTACTCTTGTGGTTCTGGTTTTTAAAAAGCCTCATTTTTTTTGTGAGTAAAATGAAAAGTTATTCAAACTGGTATTGCACAGGCAGTCTCATGAAAATAGGGCTAGCCCAGCAGATGGACAAAGCTTCCCTGATAATCAGAGCCAGCCCGTCTGAACAAGGGCAGCACTCCCATCTGGGAGTGAGGGCCACTGAGGATTTGGAGAGCATCCCTCGATTTAAGAGCTCACTCTTTACAACATTCAAATTGCCCTCACTACCTGTGGCCACATTTTATGGATCTGATCCTTCCCTCAGTGATCTTGGTGTGAGTTTTAACCACACCACAGTGGAAGTGTCAGGCTTTATGTGATGTTTCTGGCAATAGATACCAGTTTAAAACTGCAGCTCGTATTTAGGTTCTTCCATTTACAGCGTTTACTCTTCTTGGTGATGACCTGACCCAAGTCCACTACAAGCAAGAAACACTGGCACTGATGGGGTTTTTCTCACTTGTAATTCTTTGAAAGAAATGAGGCATGGTATTTGGGCTGCCCTGATGTCAGCATCTGTTTTGCTTTTGGGATTTTAAGCACTGAGGTATAATTTTCACAGCCAGTATTTATGACCAGGTGTGATTTATATAAGTAACCATCAATTATTCAGTGGTACCCACATATCAGGCACTGAAGGACCTTAATGGAATTAATACCCTAATGTCTAATTGTGGACATAACATTTTTGCCTGCAACTTGTTTACCTGCAAATTCGGTGCAGGAGGTATATTCTAGGACTTGAAGATCTGGCCTTCAGGTTTTTGTCCTTTTTTTTGGTTTTTTTTCCCCTTCTCTCAGCTTATATTTCTGCTTTTTTCTGTTCATGTTCAGGATTGTTTTCATAAGAGCAAAACTGACTTTTCAATCTTTGCTCAAGTTAGTAATTTCTATGCAGTGTCCCATTTATTTGAGTATTACTTGAGGTGGAAGACCTTACTGGTTTAGACTCCTTTTCAACAGAAGAGAAGGTACCAAACAGGAGTAATCTATTTTCCAGCACATGGCAAACACCAAACACTGTGAGGAAGAATGTGTTTACTTTGGAATATGAAAAACAACTAAATGAAATGAATAGGCATGAGGAATCCATGAGACAACAGCAGGTGAATGTTGTTTTCTTCTCCCCTCTTTCAAAACAAAAGAATGCTGTCCAGGAGAAACAAAATCATGATGCCAAATGGCGTCTCAGGAAGCTGCAGTTGCCTGATGCCATGGTCAGCATGAAGGATGATCTGCTATAGCAATGGCCTATATTTTTCCCATTGATGTTTTATTATAACCGTCATATAAAAGAAGAAAAATACCTGTAGCAAAATTTTTGATTAAAAAAGGGTTTCTCTCATGCTATTAAACTTACTATCTTTTTCTAAGAAAGACACATTAGCATGCTTTATATTTTTGACATGTATAAAATATAAATATTTTAACCAAATTGATACAGCTGCATGGCAGAGATATGCTTGGTATGGTTACCTTGCTTGTCAGTGGATTCACAGCTTCTTCTTAATTTGTTTTCTGCTGTGGCATCATGCACATCCTCTCTCATTTCACTGGCAAGCAAAAGAGAGCCTTAGGGCTCTTAGGGATGGTCGCAGTTCTATGGAACCTGGGCTGACTTCCTTGTCCATGTGTGCTGGCTGAAAGTTGTTCTGATAACACTGCTGTGGAGAGTTTTTGCCAGAACAATGTCACCCTATCACTGCATTTGAATGTAATGGGATCTGCCAAGGGAAGCCTCTGCAATGTGCAAACTAAAGCATACTTTATTTAATATATTTTCTTTAATTACTCTGCATGGTCAAAATTGGGTTATGGATGCTGGAAAGTCTTGGTTCATTCCTGCAGTCCATCCACAAACAAAGCTAACCATTCACTGGTGAGGATGGAATTATTCAGTGCAAACAAATTTAATGTGTGCAACAGATTCCAGCCTAAATAAATTAATAGTTTGCAAACCGATTCCCTGCTTTTCTTGAAGACATCCTGGCACATGAGGATTTGCTGGGCACAGCGTCTTGGCCAGTGGGTAGCTAAGCCACAGACCATTTCCAACACCCACTAGCTCTGCCAAACCACCAGGACCTCACCTCCTGGTGCCTGGAGTGTGAAAGCTGCAAATGGCAATCTGCACTCATAATCGTGAACCTTCAGCACTTGCAAGTGCAAAGTATTTGGGGGCTATAACCATGCCACACACCCGAGGTCAAACTGAAGGGACTGTCCTCTGTATATCTCACTGTCCCAATTTTCACCTCTGCCCATAGAAAATATTCGCAAATTGGCTCATCTTGTACTTGATTAGCTGATCTGCTTCACCTGTGCATGTGTGGGGAGACAAGGAGGGAAAGGATGGCAGGCAGATCCCTGAGGAGGTGAAATTAGTGAAAGCAAATTTGTCCCTGTGAGGCTCTGCACTTGCAGACCACAGCCATGTACTGCAGGCCACCGACCACCCCAGCACTCATCTTCTAGGTAATTAGAAACACTCAGTATCACTTTTTTGATTCTCAGTCCTCAGTATAACACTAAAAGAAGTAGCTTTCTACTATTTTAAGAAGAAAGATTTTTCACCCGTGAATAAGGAATCTCTGATACATTTGTATTTGCTTTTTAACCAGTAACTTATCTCAAAGTTACTAGCTGCCTACTTTCCTTGGACTTCACATTGTCAGTGGCAATTCTGTATTGTATAGGATAGTGGCTTCAGGCTGACTGTGTTGGAGGCAGGAAGGTTGCTGGGGATACTGCTGCAGAATGAATATGTTTGTATTTTGTGTATGCTTGGAGCAGTGGCTGAAAAATAAGTGATGAATAACAAACCACCTACTCAAGTCAGCCTCTCTAGATGTATCCAACTCACTTTAAAAAGTGCAGCGTGGAAAAAAAGTTAAACACCAAATACAGTTTCCGAGTGAGTCTCTCTGGTATAGCTGGCTTTTTTGCATACACTAAATCATTTGGGGTTTGTTAGGCAGTATTATTTTTACTAAAATGATACTTTGCATTCCGCAGCTTCCCATTTCCTGTAAAGAAAAACAGTCTTAAAATATATGGCTAAGCCACAGGAAGACAGCAACAAGCTAATGCATAGATTGTATAAGCCAGAATTTAAAAAAAAAAAACCCAGCAAACAAATAAAAAGTTACAAAGGTGAAGTTAAATGAGACAGCCTACCTGCTTAAACTTTGCAATTATGTTCAATTCCAAGAATTGAGAAGCATGGGACAGTACACTGTATGGGCTTTCGAGCTCACACCTTACTAGAGGTATGCTTTTATTCTTTCCACAGGCTTCCTCTGTATATTTCTTGGGGGGGGGGGGGGGGGGG
>VYZT01020252.1:0-27515 GCA_013400735.1 Pomatostomus ruficeps | reverse complement strand
AGGGGTGGGGTCAGGGGTCTGCCCAGGTAGGCAGGGTCAGGTTACAGCTGCCTAAGTCCAAGTCAAAGACAGGTGGGAGGCTTTTCCCAGTGTATCTGGTTTTCTCAGACTTTGGAGTCAGCCCACCACTGGGGGCTACCTTCATCCACCCCAACAGGCTTCCTGACTCTGAAATAACTTCTCCCGGAAAAGTGGTGTCTCTCACAAGGGTGCAGGACTGAGGGAAGCTGCTAATTGCAGGTTACAGGGCAGCTGCTCCAGGGAAGCAACGCACAGGGATATAGAACTGACCTGGTCTGAGCAGCTTTGAATAAACACTACAAGTGGCCTTGCTTCACCCCCATTTTCATAGCGAGGTGGTTTTACTGCTTCCCCTGCTGATACGCATTTGTTAGCCCCTCCATGCTCCTCCAGACTTTGTGTGGGCACAAGCAGACAAGAAAGCAGAGAAAAACTTTTTGCCAGAGTCTGTAGTCACAGGACAAGGGACAACAGTTTTAAACTAAAAGAGGGTAAGTTTTGATTGAATATAAGGAAGAAAATTTTACAATGAGGGTGGTAAGACACTGGAGTAAATTGCCCAGAGAAATTGTGGATGCCCTATCCCTCTAAGTGTTGAAGGCCAGGCTTAATGGGGTTTTGAGCAACCTGGTCTTGTGGAAGGTGTTCCTGTCCATGGCAGGGAGTTGCACTAGATGATTTAAGGTCCAAACCAAACTATTTCATGATTCTGTGTAGGAGGAAGGACAAAAGCCACCGTGACAATGAAACCAGTGCAGATGGCTCTCAATATTTTGGCTGTGCTTGGAGGCTCCTACTTCCCAGATGGGTATATACTCAGTGCAAAAAAGTTAACCATCCTGCCTAAAATTAAAGAAAATAATACCATTGCAATGCAATCTCTAATTGCCTAAAAAAACTAAGGACAAAGCCACACCAACACATGGAGGAACTGGGCCTGTGAAGTGGCAAAGCCTTGAAGATCCCTCCTCGCTGGGAACCAAATTGTGGCTCCCAATGCACTTGGCAGGATCTGGAGGGTGTGCATCACATCATGAAGGCATCTCCGAGCCTTTCCCTGCTGTGCTGGGAGCAGCACTGTGCTCAGTGAGTCACACTTGTCACTGGCTGCTGCAGACATCCAGTTACACAGGAGCAGCATCTGAAAAATTGCTTCTGACTTCTGCTGTTGCTTGGGTTTATTAGTGTTGAATTGAAAGTCCTTCCAAGGCTGGAACTGGAGTATGTCAGACATCTCCTCCTCATCTGTGATAACTGAGTTCATCAATGCTGTGATACACACTAGTAACCAGGAGAATGGTATTTTCAGTGCTAGAGTGTAGGCAAGGAGAAGTCGTAGTAGAGAACCTGAGAGGCTAGAAGAAAAAAATAAAAACTCCAGAACAGGCAAAGCCCAGAGCACAGGAGTCTGGTTTTGTCTCATGCCTTCAACTTTGCTGTGTCTTTTGTCTTCTGTGATTATGGAATCAGCCTCTTGATTTTTCTGACATTTAGTTGTTATTTTCCTTGTTTGAGGCTTCTTACACATGGTTCCTGGTTCTGAATTTGTCAAGCAAAGTATCTCAGAAATCTTTTTTCATGTCAGTTGCAATTCCTTCTTTGTTGACCATTCTCTTCTGGGTTTCCTTAGTCAATGTTTTTGCCCATGCCCCAGGATGATAAGAATCTGCAGTGTTCTCATTTCTCTTCTCTCACTCATGAGGGATCTATCTAGTTGGTAACATTTTTCCCATAACAGCAAGATAGAAATGTAGCATTCAGTTTTCAGAAAGCAGTGAATGCAACTATGTCCTATATATCAATTGAACATCCAGACTAGCAGATTCCATGAGGTCTCCAAGCCTTTTATTCTGAGAACAATTACCTCTGTAACTGCTATGTTGGGACTGCAGCTTGAGGGGTGAGGAGAATGACTGGAATCCCTAGAAACACATGAAACCCAAAAAACAAGTAGCACTACAACTCTGCTTAACCCAGTGTCCTCCAAAGTTAATGAAGAACATGAAAAATCAGCTGGCTTTGGATCAGGCCTCTGGTCCCTTCTTGTTGGTTTGTAAGAAACAAGGATGCTCAAGTGGTTACATGAAGCCCATTGTTCTTGGGGGGGATCTACACACAAGAAGAAGAGCTGCACACAGGTATGTGTGCGTGTGTGAAAGTACCGTTCTGCCATAAGAAGTTAGCTTAAACTGTTGGGGTTTTTTAACAGAATTAAAACCAGAAGGTTTTCAAACTTCAAATATTTATATGAACAGGAATACTGTACTATATCAATCAAACACTTGTGGACTGAAGTCACATTGAAATCTATGTATCTGCTCTCTCAGTGAGATCTGTGAGCTGCTTGGAGCTAGTTTATGTTAAAAAGAAAAACCCTAGCCCAAATGACAATACCAGAGCTTGTTAGTTCTCTATTTACACTGTGTGAACTTAAGTTACCAGCACGACAGGAGAGGATGTATATTTTAGATAACACAATCTGGTTTCTATCCTTTGTATTTTTAGGTTTTAATCCTATCAGTCTCTTAGCCAAGCAACTGAGTATCAGATTTAACTATTGTTGTATAGAGGGAAAAAATCCCAGCTTATCTTAAAAAACAATAGGTTTGAGTACATATATTTTTAAAAAATTAAACCTAATAATTTTCCTTAGAAACTGAGTCAAAATGCTCAGACTCCTCTTTTAGTTCATGAACTTAGCAATGATAAAATAAAAGGAAATGGATCTGCGGAATTCTTTATTTTGGTCTACGCCTTTCATGAACAGAAATAGAGTCTGAGAAGCGCCTTCTGCAGGCATTATTTCTGAACGATTTCCATAACATTTCAAATAAAACATCCATTTTTCCTCTGCCTGTCTTGTAAACACCAATCTGAGAGTCAAGCCAGATACTCTGCTCTTTCCATGCAGTCACAGAGCCCAGCCCCATGCCCAGAGCAGTTCCAGGAGCTAGTGGAACTCCTGGAAATATCTGTGCTGCATGAACAGACCACCTTCATTTTCTGCCTCAGTTACTACTTCCTCACCTCCCTCTCCTGCTCTCTGAAACAACATTTCAAGCTAATAAGTCTACTTCTGCTCTAGTGAGAAAAAATTGGGGACTTGGAAGATTTATTAGCGTCAAACAAGGTAGCTGGACAATGGTGCTGGAGTTGAGGGGGAATATTTTGCAAAGATCTGACTGCTGTCCCATAAGAATGGACTGGTCTTCACGATGACCTTACCCAGCTGTGCCTGAAGTTCAGGAAATGGCTGTGTCCAGGTGGTTTGTCCAAACCCTCCCTCAGTGTTACGTCCATATCTGTTGTCATAACCACTGCCTGCACAGGATGAGCAAGGATACCTTGGTCAAAGAAGGTTAGTGTAAAACTGTATGTGTAGGTCAGGGTATCATGCAAGTTGATTTCTACTAAAGCAAGCAAAGCCAGGACATGACAGGAGCCTAAGCTTCATTGAAAAAGTTTTGCCTGAGTAAGGTTTGCAGTTCAGGCCTTTAATACAAACCAAGTCAAGAAAAATATGTTTGACTCAGCACTAGGCTAGCTATTTTAAAAGCTTTGAACAACACCTCTGATGTGAGTGACCTTGAAGAAATTTTGAATTCCTACTGTGGCTTTGCAGGGTGGTTTCCTAGGAAATTTATAGCAGAGGTAGCAAAAGCAGCAAAAGCAATTCAGATAAGCAAATAAATAGATACAGACCTGCATTTTTCAGAGGGAGTAAAATGTAGAGCCAGAGAAAGAACAGAAGAATTCTATGTTAGCTAAATTATAGTACTTATTAATAGATAAGATATCATTGACACATTATTAATTCCTGAGGGACAATAGTGTGTAACTATTATTGTATATCATAACTATAGTGTATAACAACCACAGCAGCTTTTACTGATGGGCTTCAACTTGCCAGGAGGACAGACTAGGTAACCAGCTGCTGTGCATTCTCTCCCTCTGCAAGCATATTCTTGTAGGCTTTCTCCACTTCCCACAGTGATGAGGCTGCTGCCCTCTGTCCTGGCCCCTGCAGCCACCCACTCTACTCCCCAGCGACACCACCCTGGCCACCGCAGGGTTTGGGCTTCTCTGATCCTGCTGCTCATCCCTCACCTCACAGCTCTGTTAATAAATTTCCCAATATATCACCTCACAGCCACTGAATAACCTTTTCAAAATGATGTCTTAAACATACCTTTGCACAAAGAAGAGCAAAGAAATATTCAGGGTTGGTTCCACCTCCAAAGCAACTTTGGAAAAAGTATCTGCAAACACTAGCAATGTCCCCTTCACGGGTTTCTTTATGGACTCATTGCCACCAAAGTATTTCTTCCAGTTTCCCCTGCATGAGCATGTCAAATTTTGGTAATGCCTTAGAAACCGTAGGAATATTTCTAAAGGTTTGCTTCACCCCTGTCTTCTATTCTTCCTCCTGCAGCCAACCTTCAGTGCCCAGTGATCCCCAGGACCTGTGGCCCCAGTGCCAGCGATGCCTGATGGTCTGATAGGCAGTGCATGAAGCCCTGAGAGAGGCTGAGTTCATACTGATTCTGGGGCTTCTGGGAATTTCAGATAACCTCACCACAAGCTCGAGCTGACTTTTGCTTTGGTGGTTGTGGTGGTGCTCAGCAGTCCCCATTGCTCAGCTGTTTTCAGCCCTGTTAGTTGATTTGCAAGCTGATTTATGATCTTTGTTCTAGTCAGCATGAGGAGCATGACTGATAAAAGGACAGGGTCAAGGGTCTTCTAAAGAGACAGATTATTATAGCCCTGTGACAAAAGTCTAAAGACTTTTGAAGACTGAAGTATCAGATGTCATCTTAGGAACACATTGACCTACTCATTTCAAGATACACTGTCAAAGAAAATTAACTACCTGATGCTTTTCCTTATCCAGAACTGTAAATATTTCATATTCATGTTTCATATTTTCCTGTGACCACATACAGTTAAATCTCCTTAGCAATAATGAACAGCACTTGTTGCATCCACAGCTACAGGGCCTCAAAGCTTTATCCAAGTTTGATACTTTGGTTGATCTTAAAATCCTTTAGGTACAGGATCTGCCTGTGGCATCCTTTAATACATCAAATGTCAGGTAAGAGGCAAAGACACTGACTGGAAATTGGAAGCACAAATATCTGGGTGCCTCATTTCCCTTTTTAAAGAGGTTTAAACACCTCTTGGTTTCTGCAGAGGTTTAGGGGCCCCATCACCTCTCTCTGCAAAACCTGAATGTGGCAGCATGCCAGCCATGGGATTGTGCACACGCCCTAAAGAGGGCCATCTTCTGGGGATGCTCAGCTCATGCCCTTCAGCAGGGGAGGAAAGGGGATCCTCCTCGTGGTCCTTAATATTTTAATGGTGGATTTTGTGTGATTGTGCCCCATGGGTTCCTGGCCTCTCCCCTAACTGCAGCAGAGCCTGAGGGCCAGCACATCCCTGACACCATGCTCTGGGAAGTGACCAAAGCCAGCCTGGACATCTTTGAGTGAAGGTATGCCCAAGACATGGGATGGAGAAAGCCAGGAGATATGCCTGAGACACAGGTAGATTGAAATTCAGATACAGAGGGAGTTTAGAGAAGGAGGAAAGCAAGACAGACGAATCATTAAATGAATAGCAGCACACAGCAGTCTCTCTTTTCATACCCCACTTATAAAACAATGTGATTTTCTAATGAGAGATCGTGGGACAGAATTGAGGCGAGCCAACAAGTGACTTACATAATAAGTTTACATTAAGGGATGAGATGCCAAAACACCCTGTAACAAGGATATTAGAGAACAGTTTTAATAACATATTCCAAACTTCCTGAGGTTGTTTATACCTTACTTCAGATTGATGAAATACTTTTTCTTACAAGTGGACTGATGTGAAATACCTTTCAACTACTGCTAAAAGAGCTGGGTGTAGAACGCAGCACATACTTTCTCAGCTAAGGACAGAAGATTGCTTAAGCACCTCAAGAAAAAAGCCAGTCACTTCCTTACAAGATTCAGGGTATATTCCAAAACATTTCCTTCTATAAATTAACATCTCAACCAGGAGATTAACTGTTATTTTTAAAGTGATTTTATGACATATTTGTTTTTCTGCAACTTTTGCTTTCTCAGACATTAGAAGTGCTCTGGGGATCAATGAAGAGTTGTGAAACGTCACATGAAAATAATTAGTCTGACCAGAAAGAGGGACAGATTCAATTCTGCACCTGGATGTATGCTCATGCAAACCCCACTGACAGTGGCACAAAGCTCAGGCGTTACAACCAATAATCAGACCCAAAGTCATTAGAAATTGAAACTAGTTACTAATGAATTACTTGTTTGGTGAGCCATATGAAAAAATATGGTGTTTTCAGTACAGATCCTAGAAGACAGATGTCCACATTTCAGAAATTACTTCCAAACAGGCACTACTTGGCACTCTCAGAAGAGGGAAAAAAAGATTTGAAAAAACACTCTTCATCTAAAAACGTTTTTGTGTCTGAACTATATTTACCTACTATGGCCTGTGAAATTTTGAAGGAAAGAATCAGTTCTGCACTTGTGTTGTTGATTGGGACAATCTTTAGACCTCAGAAATACTTGAATGCATCTCACCTGAACTGATAAAAGCCAAAAGAGAAGGTAGCTATTCAGAGTTTTAATTCTTCTACAGAGTGTTGCAGCCCTTTACCCAAGCATCTCTCCACTTGTTTCCAGCTCTTCTGATTTACTGAATTTTCCCCAAGTTGCCAGGTGAGGATCCTAGAACAAAGGATTTAAAATGTCCCCTGCAGGCTCAGACTTTCTGAGCACTTTTCATGGTCCTTAGCACAGCTCAGAGACTGGAGAAGTTTCCCACACAAAGGGGAACTCCACAGAGCTTGAGGCTTGGCACATATTCAGAGTGGAGGAGAACCCAATTCTGCCCTGCTTTCCTCTGTACAAGGAGATTTGTAACTGCATCCCTTCCCCAGCAGGCTGTCTCATCCCTGCAAACTGTTACGCAGCACTAAAAGGCTTCAGCAGCCTCTCCCCTTGGTGTGATCTCACTTTGCACATCACATTGAACATGAATTGCCCCAGAGGGAGCATTACAGTGCAGTGATTGGGGCACCCAGGTGGGAGCTGGGACACAGAGGCCCATCAGCGCTAATAAATGTTTCATCTTTGTATGCAAAGTGTAACAGCTTCATTGAGATAGGCTCTGCACTTGCCAGCTCTGCTCAGCCCAGAGCCTGCTCAGCAAGGGCTGCAGGAAGACGAGGCTTGAAGTAGATGGGGGAGTTGAACTTGGATCACACAAAGCATAAGCCTGTGCTTTAGTCAATCTGTACATTCAGCCTAATTAGTGTATAGTGCCAGATCTGCCAAAGCCACATTTTTCTCACGGTAAACGATTGATCAAAACAAAAGAAAACATCTCACCCAGGCTCACCAGTCAGTCTTGCTGCTGATCACTGGCCCACAGGCAGTGCCAGTGTTCCACAACAGTTGTTTTCTTCAGCTGTCAGCATGCATCCTTTAGACACCAGCAGGAAATAAAGCACAAAACTGGAGACAGGAAATTGTTTAATGATAGAAATTGGCAAAAACAGGTGTAATCCTCAAGCTGCTTTTAGCTCATTTTAGGAAATATGCAGGTATCATTTTGACAGCATGCTTTTAACAAAAAAAAGGTAGAGAATTCCATGGTAAGATGTGTTCTTCTTAGAGGACCTAGCCCTCATTCTGTTGGTAAATTGAGTGCCAGTCATAGCTGGGATGTGAGTTTTTGTGAAATCAGTCTAGAAAAGGACATTTTAGATTCACCTTTCAGTGCCTTTTAATGCCATTGATGAATGACAGCTATGGTGTGATACAGACTGAAGGAAGTCTATAAATACCTGCCCTTGATTTCACAGCCTCTGTATAAACACCTCCTTTGCCTCTGATATTGGCCTTTCCTCATCTACAGCTGCTCCTTTGCTGCAAACTTTGAGAAAGGTTTAACTTTCGTTCATTTAATCTCTAGCACCTTCCCTAGCTGTGTGCTTGTGTCTGCTCTTTTCCTGCCTCTTCTCATTAGGCCAAGACACTAAGCTTTTCTTCTCAGTTCCCCATTTCTCATTAATTTATTTTCCAAGAAGCAAAAAGTGAAAATAACTATACATAGAAAACCCCAGGAAGTACCAAATTAAAACCAGGGAGCTGATTTGTGTCCTGAGAAGACTCCAAGGTCACAATCCTCTACTGCTCCTCATTGCAACCAAGAAGCCTCCTTGACAGCTTTGACTCACACAGAGAGAGCAGCTGTAGGAAAAAAAAAGGACAAACATCACCCCTCTCCAGCTGTGCCTTCACATACATAGACAAATCCTGCTAGGAAATGACAAGGAGCAGCTAAAGGAAATGGACTTCAGAGATACAAAACGCTCATCACTGCCTCACTTGGAATGGATGAGATGAAAGAGGAAGTGTCAAATCCAAGCCAGACCCTGCACAAACACCTATGACTGTGTACACACAGCCATCTGAACCTGCAGGAGAAGAAAAGCAGACCAACAACTCAATTTGATAAGGGAATATAGGTATTTATGTTATTACATGCTCATGACTGCACACAGGACAGAGTATGAACCTAACTTTGTGAAAATGGGGGAGAAAAATAGAAATTAATCATGGCTTTCTTACATTTCTGCTTTATGGGTGTGAATATCTGAGACTGAAGGCAGTGCCTAAATTTCCTATTCAGTATAACTCCTGAACTTCTTTCAGTTTTATTCAGATTGCTGCTATTTATTAAAGTTCAACAGGCAAATTCTAGAACTATTTAGCAACATATTCTGGGATTCTCATTTTTAAAAAGATGCCAGCAAATTTAAAAAGATAAGAGAAAGGATTTTTTTTCCCTGACAAAGCATGTAACTGAGTATACAACTGTAATCAGCTGAATGCTGGTGGTTTTCCCACAGAATGTATTTCTGGAGAAGCCCTGTAATCTGCAAACTCCTGTGGACTTCTGTCAGGAGAGTGGGACTGGTGATGTGCTGTATGAGATTCCTTTGCTACATCTTTGTGATGGATGGTGAGGTCCCAGCTACCGGAATCACAGCTTGTTCACTTTCATTTGTGCATTACTAACTCTCATTGGTAAAGATAAACAGCATCACGTGAAGCAAGCACATACCTGGAAGTCCATCAAGCGGAACTGAAAGGACCAGGCATGTTTTGCCTTGGTTTTATATCTTGCCTTGGAGGATCAGCTTATGACTCCTTGTTATTTGGTACAGCAATGCTTCAGGTTTTTTCTTGAGCACCATAATAATTTTGCCTCCTAGACATCAATTGGGGTTAATAAGGTCAGCCAGTGAGGAGCAGATTGCCCACTATGTAATCAAAACAGACTTTGAGTCAAAATCATTCTATGCCAGTAGGAACATTTCCAGACTTGTACTAGAAATGAATAGGGATGAAACAGCATATGAGGATGTTTTAATAACCCTTTGATAATATTTTGGAAGCAGAGATGAAAATGTGCCTTCATTTACAAAGTATTGAATGGTCATGAATTGAGGAACTGAACATGACATAGGGATACTGGTGCATATTGTCCATTTATCGTTACTGTTTCCCTGCTTTGTCTGTCTCTTCTCCAATTGGCAGCTCTTGTAACAAAATGCATATTTGTAAAGATACAATCCCACTGAGCTCCTGCACAGTTACTCACATGTATGGCCCTTCAAAATCTGTAGGTTTTAAACCCAAGGCCAATCTGTGATTCAAAATATTGCAGTGAGCATGGAGCAAAGTACCTCAGTGAGGTACTAAGCAAAGCATTCGTGTCCTCCAGAGCAATGTTCAGGCAAATGACTCACAGCACCTGCAGGGAGGGAAGAAGCAGTCAAATTGATTTTCCAAAGTACTGACCACTGACATATCATGGGGGTGATGTGGCCTTAAGGGAGAGGAAGGACAAGGAAGGACAATAGTGTTGTTACTTTGTGACTTCCATAATTATATGTTTGCAGAATTAGGAGGGAGAGAGAGAAGCAGGAAAGACGAGTATTTATCAGTTGCCACTTTCTGCTTGTTGCATGCTAAGGAATCTTTCTACCAATTTCTCTGCAAAAAGAGCTGAGCTTGCTGGAACCAAAAGTGGGGGGATTATACTGGGACAGGACATGGGCAAGCCCAGCCACTGTCCAGGTAGCCCCTGCTTCTCCAACTCTTGCAAGACCTTCTCATTACCTAACATCCTTTGCTTTCATTACTCCATCCAAAACAATAACTGTGTTTTCATGCAGTGTTCTCTGCTGAGAAACTGTGGCCTTTTTGAGCAGATATATAGCTGTACATTCACGAGTTTAGCAGAATTTATTATACAGAATTACTGACAAATAAGATCACAAATTTGCAAAGGTTGCAAGGTTGCAAAGATTGATAAGCTAAAACTGCATTTCAACAAGCCATTTTTGATGTAGTCATGGCAATGTAATGGAAAGTTTGGAAGATGTACAATCTCTGCAATAAATGAATATTCACTTTTGTTCTGAAGTATTAGTACCTGTGTCTAGACTTTGAGTGTTTCCAATCACAGAGCTACTAAAGCCAGAAGAATTCAGATGGTTAGCAAAAATGGTATGTTCTCAAGATGTGCCTGCTGTACTAAAAAGATTTGATCTGAGCCTAGGCTGTGGGTCATGTAATACAGACAATAATTTATTTTATTATTTATTTTATTTATTGCTTTTTTAAAATGGCTTATATAATTTTAATTTATTTTTTTACTATCTTCTTTTTTCCAGATTCATTAAAAAATTAGGAACTTTCAAACGTTCCCAATATTTGGAGTGCTTGTTTATTCAAAAAAAGAGAAGGTACAGTTACATATATATGAATATAGACAATCCAATCTCATGACATCACATCAGGTTCAATAATATAATAAAAAAATTATAACCTGACATTATTTTAGCTGCTGCATGGCTACGTGATGTAAAACTCTAGGTAAAATGAAGGCTGGGTGATTTGAGGAGTTGACAGGAGGATCAGTTGTCAGCTGTTCAAATCTAGCCCAGGCTGCCGACAGCAGTAGGGGTAGTAATGGAACTACCACTGCCGTTACCTTCTGGCAGCTGTTTGACTGGAGTAAAATGAGACAGTGGCCTACTCCCATTGTTTATGTAACCCATCCCTCTGTTTTCTAGACAGTGCCAAAAAAGCTCTCAGACCTCTCCCTGGAAGAGAGGTGTCAATGCACAAAACTCAGCGAGGGTGTCTTGAGTGATGGTAAGCATATCTAGAAGTAAGAAACTTCAAGCCAGAATCCCAACGTCCTCTGAGCCCTAAAAGAGCCTCCTTCAAAGCAGTGGCTTCTTTTAAGGCTTTGTGAAGGTCTCAGGGTGATATCCTCAAGACTAAATCCTTAATTGTCCCTCTTGGTGATCCAGGAGTGTCACACTTTTGGAGATCTTGACCAGAGGCTTGCTTAATGCACCTGCGTGAATGAGAACAGAGATGTTTTGTCCTAGACATGGTTACAGGGTTTAATCCCTGCTAGGACTCTAGGATGTGTCACATGATGATGTTTATCCTGTCTGGTGCTCACATGGTACCATTCCCTCTCCCACCGCCTACAACCGTACAGGGGTCCTTTTACCTTCCTCACCAGCAGCA
Source organism: Pomatostomus ruficeps (assembly GCA_013400735.1). NCBI lineage: Eukaryota > Metazoa > Chordata > Aves > Passeriformes > Timaliidae > Pomatostomus > Pomatostomus ruficeps. Next base: position 15,858 of record VYZT01020252.1, on the reverse strand, counting down.
GATCCTGTTATTGGAGAGGTCTCCTGGAACAGAGCTACTGTTCCCCTCATACCGTGAGTCAGATAGGTCTCAGCAGTAGGGCCAGCAGTATGTGTGTGGCTGAGGGACCTCATCAGGAGCCTGGGGACAGCATGATAGATGGGCTGCTAGAATCAGATATATAGTATTGGAGAGAGAAGACAGGGAGGCAGGTTTGCCATGAGCTCAGCAGACACATAAGAAAATGTTTCTTTTCTGCTGACTTAGTACTCTCAGGAGCCTCCTGCTCACTCCTTGGTGCAGGAGAAGAGCATAACCTGAGCCGTATTTTGACAAAATTCAGTGCTGGCACAGCAGAGCTCCCCTAGCTGGGATAGTCTCAGGATTACTATGTGATGGATTGGCAATGTCTTTTATGAGCCCCAGCAGACACAGTTCTCATGCCCCTATCCTCTCCCAGCATTTACTTGGAACCTCAGGAGGGAGGAGGTATAAGTGGATTTCAACCAGGCCAAAAAAACCCCAATAGCTTGCTTTTTAATCCATAGCAAAAATGGAATTTTCAAGAGAAAATCTGAATACCAAAATATTCAAGCTAAAAAATAAAGTTTTTAATTTCTGGCAGCTCAGGACACGTTTGGGCTGCTCAGTTTTTGACAGTAAAGCAACATATATTCGCACCATTTTTTTCATCTTCTTTTACAGTATGCTGACATTTTCAAATGCATTTTCTCTCGAAATGCAGTTTCTCTTGAACATTTTCAACAACGCTTTTTCACGGTATTCAATTCTCAGGGGTTCTCACTGCCAGGGGAACAGCCGAGGATCCAGGGAGGAGCCGTGGAAATGCATTAGCTATGCTGGCTCTCAAGAGCAGCTTGAAGTGGCGCTGGACCCCTTCAGTTCTGGCCCTTGGCAGTGGCTGGTGTTGTCCAAGTTTGAAGTGGGGCAGAGATGCAGCAGAGCTCCCAGCCCATGGCCAGGGGAACCTGAAAAGTGTAGGCACAGGAGAAAAGAGCCAAGTCAAATGCACCTTTGATCAAATGGTGCAGTCTTAGCAAGACGGCAGAAAAAACAGATTATGTCATGCCCCAGCATTGTCTCACTGCTTGTGCCAAGCCTTGCAGTCAAGAGAGAGCATCTCCTGACCAGCCCACGGCTGTAAGAGAGCACGCATAGTCCCCTGTACTTGCAACCAAAGGCAGTGTCACAAGCCTCTGTGTTGCTACATTACATCATAGTTGGAAATGCTATGGAGGGCCCTCTATACATTCCTGGTTTTGCATACATAAAAACCAAGTGCAAGCAGCTCTGACCCAGCCCAGCAATCTCTCTGAGCCAACCAACAGGGAGACACAGCTCAAAGAATCATGAGAAGCTCTTGTGACAGAGTGGGAAAACACATTTAACTAAATTCACCTGCATTTTTTTACTGAATAGAAGTGTTATGCCTTTTTTTTTCCCTACAGGTATCTTTTCTCCTTCAGGCCAGACCACCTCCACTAACTTCTAGCCAGAGGAATTCCTGCTTCATATGCAGAGCATCAGAGTGTTGGTTGCACACACATAACCAAAAATACCATAGGCAGACACCAGGAACTATGCTAAAAACAATTAAAATATGCTGATGAAATCCCACTTCCCTGCTCATCCAGCCCATCAGACTAGAAATGATGAGGTTTCTGAGCTCCTCTGAGCAAACAGTGTGAAAATATAAGTCTTCATTTGGTGCATGCCCAGAGTGTTGAACTAATAACACTTGTCTCATATGTAAGCAGCTGCAAAACTGGATATTTACACAAGGATTCTCAGAGATGAGAAGACTGCCTTGTTTTTTTTTTCCTAGACAACAGACTTGGGAATTCAAATGGGAATTAATTTGGGAAAACCCTCTGGTTTGTACCATACAGCATGCCAGGTTAAATGACGAGAGTAGACTCTATTTTTTGTATAATTGAAGATTAGCTTTAGAGCATTGATACCATTCCCACATCAGCATAGGAGAATTTTTACCCACCAAAGCACCTATCCTTTTGCAAGTCAAATAGATTGTGAACAAAGTAGAACTCTACCTTTAAAAGCACTCAATCAACGAGATCACAAATGCACTTGGTATAAACACAATTACACCTAAATACGCTTGCTGGTGGGAGCCACTTTTTTGCAGAGCTGCCTTTGGGAACCCACACATGCTTGGCTTACCTTTGACAAGGTGGCTGCAATTTCAAAGCTAAGAGCTGTCTTTAAATAGGCTTTTCTAAGACTCGGGTATCAGCTGGCATGTGCTTCTGCTGGCAACACCAGGACTGTTGTCTCAGCCACCCAGAAATAATATGCAAAAGATGGCTTTTATGAGGCCAATTAGTAGAACTGGAAAACACAACCCAGGTTTTAGCTACCCAAGCCCTACCTGTGAGTTTCTTCTCATTTTTTTCAGATTTATCAGGTGGTCTAATAAATTACATCCTCCTTCTTACAAAGCTTGTGTCACTTTATGGAGAAATGATGAAACAGGAAGTGCTCCTGCTGGCAGAGCACAGCAGAGCTAATGGCAGGGTGGATAGAGCAATGGCTGATACATCAGATTGCTGCAGGGAACAGCTTGCAAACTCGAGCTAACCTCAAACCTGCATGCTTTCTAGGGGTTAAAGTTTGGGGATCTTGCTACACACATTAGGCTGGTCCCAACTATTTTTTTTAGTATCGCGAAGGCACATGAGTCTAGCCCTCAGCTCAGCAGTGCTTCTGGCTCCTCATCCAGCACCAGCACAACACTAAAGTGACAAAAGAATGAATGCAGAGAAATAGACATCATCTCAGGTGATATTAGGATATCTAAGGTCTCACTGCTTACCACATTTAAAATAATATTTTATTTTAAATCCCTCCCTCTCTCTCTCTACAAGAGGTAAGTTTTTTGAGGCAAAAGGCAGAGTGCCCTTCAGCGCTATCAGGGACAGCAAGGCAGTTGCCAGTCTCATCCTGTGAAAAACCATGGTTACCACAATAAGTTCAAAGTTCTTCCAAACAAAACAGCTGAAGCTGATGGACACTGTATATTCTTCCTATTTTTTGCAAGAAAAAAATTTTTGGAGCCTTAAGAGCTCCAGCTGCTCTGCCTCTGCAGTGGCAATACCTCTGTGTTGCTGTGCAAGGAAAAACTGAGAAAGGATGAGGAAAAGAACAATTTCACATATTTTTGTCTGTTGCTTCCATCTTGTGGCCAACTTGGAAAAGAAAAAATTGGGTCTTTATTTCAGTAAAGTTATTATTAACAAGTGAAAGGAAACACTGGAATTTTTTAGAGGTGGTTCTAATCCTTATCTCCATTTGTTTGGATGGGAATGAATTGGGGCTGGAAGTTAGGTTTTCCCTTTCAAAAGCATTGAACATCAGGGCCAGCAGAGGAGGGGGCTGGTGCCTTCTCTGCTGCACACTCTGTTTTGGTCTCACACGAGCTGCTGTGCCAAGGGGTGCAGGACAGAGATGGGGTCAGGAGGACAAACCCAGGAGTGCTGAGCCCAACCCCTTACCTTGCTGTAGGCAGCAGTGGTGGGCCTCCCACAGAATATGGACTCTGCTTCATCTGCTGGCTTCATGAGTTAGCCCAGATCAATGAGGTGACTTTCTCTCTTCATTTTTTTTTGAGCCTACAAAGGCTTTTCTTTATTTCCCTTTCATTTTTCCTGGGGATTATGCCAGACACAGCTCCCATACCACACAACCTCTAACAATGGGGATAAGTTGATGGGACACAGAGATCTTGCTGAGACATTTACAAAGGCACCATGCCTCAGGTTTCCACTGGGAGCATCTCAAGGTGGCTGGATAACTTCTTTCTAGCTGGCGAACCTGCTGCTTCCTTTTTGCACTTCTCAGCAATACAGAAACTCAGCCAAAACTCTTTTTAGCTGCGTAACCTAAAGCCATTCCCTTCCCATCCTCCTGGCCAGAAGTTTGCCCTTCTCTGCTCCCAACACAGTGCTGCTCTCTCCCAACTCCTCTTTCCTGGGAAGACTGCTCTACCCAGGACATTTCCAGTGAAGTACTTGCTGGGGTCTTGAGACAGGGAGCAAGATGATGTGTGGAAATCATGTTGGACTCCCCGTCTGGTAGAGCAAGTGGCTAGACTTTTGCCCAAAATGGATCTACTTCAGCAAGAAGGTGAGAAACTCACTATCCATGCTCCCCAGCATGGACAGATATGTGCAAAGACACACACAGCCATTCCCTGCATTTGGTAGAATGCTCTGTACCCAGGCTCTTGTACAGAAAGAGATTTTGGTACCCCCACCCTTTACCCACACAACAGAAATAACGAGTCCATTCGTCCTCATGTCTCTCTCACACAGCTGCTGAGCTTCCAGAAGAGCAGGTGCACAGCTGAGCAGGATGTAAAGGCACAAGCACTTCCAGGACTCTTTCCTGTCCTCCTGTGGTGACAGGAACTGGTGTGTTTATCCAGTGTTACAGGATAAAAGATAAAGACTCCTTTCAGCAAGGAGACACAAAGGAGAGACAACCTACTCTAACTCTTGTCTAAGGCAAGGGCCCAGGCTGCTGCACCTCATTTAAATGAGGAGGGGCAGGTGTTAGATGGAGGGTTCATCTCCCAGCAAGCACAGTGATCACCCCAAGGACAGAAGGTTGCTAACCTACCTGTTCACAGGGTGTTCCCACAGCCAGCCTTGCCTTGCTCCCACTGGAAAACCAAAACAGGCTTTTGTGCAGGAGTTAAACTGTCAAGTTTAACTCTGATTTCAGGTTGAAATCTTGCAAATCTTCTCAAATTCATATTCAGTTACACACACTGTGTAAAATTGATTACTGTGGGAGCCCAGAACCATACTAAAAATCTGGTTTGATTCACAAAGGAGGCAAGTTCAGCACAGGTTCAAAAAACTCTGTAGCCAGAGGCCTTTCCTGAGTGTTTGCAGACCAGCAGGCATGAAACCCCCCAGCACACATGGTGCCAAGGCCAAGGGTCTCATCCTGTGCAGGGATCTCAGCGCCCACCCAGTGCTGGAGCACCACACCTGCTGTGGTTTGGGAGACAGTAAGACTCCCCACAGATGTCACTTGCTATCCAGGTCATCTGCTGCCAGCACTTCCTCACTATGCCTACTGGAAGGGCTCAGAGACATGCTTGTCATTACGGCCTGATGCCTTTGCAGAGAACTCAATTAACAAAAAACCTCTTGAGGGAAAAAATCACTGAGCAAGACTGATTCTTTATAACCATTTTTGAATAAGTGAGTATAGACCCCTCAAATATCCTTAAATTATATATCATTTATTTAAATATAGAGATCTTAATTTACAAGATTTTTTCAAAGATAAAATATCAACAGGGGCATTTTTGAAGTACATTTTGTGCCTACCATCACTCAGGACAGTTTGCCCTTCTTCAAACATTTCACAACAGCCATCATTTTGGAAACACTTCCTTTTTTATTATTCTAAAATATAAATTTTGGACATTCAAAGTGCAACAGTTAACGTGCCTGTGGAATATATCACAGTAAAAAAAAATATAAACAAAGGCAGTGATATAGCTGTCATAAATGTTTTGGCAGTATTCTAGAAGTCTATACAAAAAATACTTATATACATATTGATGTATAACATCACCATATCTCACGTCCTTCATCATGTAATAGGACCATTTTGTACAAGTTGCAGGCCACACTGTAAGGAATTGGTTGGCCATTCCAAATCAAAAGCTGCATTTCATAGGATAGCACTGATTGTCGTTATACAATTACTGTAGCAAAAGGTTTGGGAATATCTCTTCCAGTGGCTTCTCAAAAAGTAAGCCATAAAAAAAAAGTCTGTAATACTGATAATATTGTGAAACTAAACAATTCATTCTCTCACACTTCTCCCTCTCTAGTAAATCCTCTCTCTTCCTCTGCTTCTCATTCCAGTTTCCAGGCCAGCTTATCTGATTCCAAGCCTGCAGTGAGCTGGGTTTGGCTAGACCCTTGGCATGGATACAATTCATCTGCACAATACTCATGACAAGATGGAGAATTAACATTACCATGTACCAGAAAGTGAGCCAGGTCTGGTTCACCATTTGAGTCTAGCCTGAGATGCACTGTGAGATACAGAATGAAGCTGGTGAGGACAAGGCAAATCTGCATGAAAATGTCCTTAGATTCCAGTAACTGATATAGTAAAACATGTTGGGGCTGATTTTCAAACCCTGAAGAACACTAGGCCATGTGCAAAAATGCAGGTGAAATTGCTTGCGTAATTTGTATGTGCAGTTGTAAAGACTATGCTTGCAAATTAAGGCACATGTGGTCTCAAGTGGCCATTCAAATATCTGGGATATCCATAGACAATTTGTGTTTCCTCAATTCATAGTTTGTAACTGGAGGGAGATTTCACATCGTCTCATCAGTCCTGGCTATATCAAGAGCCTGTGTTTCACAGTTGTCCCCATACGGTGACGTGTTTGGCTAAAGTATGGTCCCAGGAAGACACTTGGTCTTGATCTCTGGAATGCAAGCAGTAGAGAATGTGCCATCATTCACAGTTCCTTCTGATTGTCAGCTTCCAACGGGGTTGAAAATTGGGGGGCTTCCTTCAGGCCCTGTTTTCACATTTGCTGTAATCTTGTACATGGCCTCAGCCAGGTGACAGTTTGAAACCCAGACACAGAATTATTTGCCTGTGTGGCATCCCACACTGTAACTGCCAATATTGCATTTGCTTTTATTTGATCCATAACTGTCCATAACAAGTGAAGTCAAGGGGACTTGTGGAGCTTTTTTTTGGGCCATTTGAAGTTAAACTGTCGTTTAACATGGCAGCATGTTCTGTCAGTCACTGCTGGTCCATCTTTCACACTTCCCAGGAAAATACAGCAACACAGGAATGAGTTTGCACCACATTTGCATTGGTTATATCATAACAGAGGCTGAGCACATCCTACAAGGTGCTCATTGCAGTGAATTAAGGCAAAGTTTGAAAGCTGAGTACCAGAAAGATGGGGCCCTTGGCAGTGATGTACTTTTTTTTACATATAAGTCTTCTAAAGTATCATATCTCAAGAACATATCGTACAGTGATAGCAGTAATCATAATACTTTGTTCATGTAAGTGGTGTCAAAACCCAACAACTGCAGGCTGAGAGCAGGTTCATTTTCATGCACCTTCTTCCAAAAGACACTCCTAGAAGCATTTACCTTTTGTAGTTATACTCTGCAAAGATAATAGAACTTTCTGCTCCTGTGTAAACTTGAAAACTAAGAAAAGGATATTTGCTGCAGAATTATTTCTGCTTGTTTGAACTCAAGTTTCAGGCTAGGAGAAATGTCTTTTTTCCTTGAACAGTTCAAATATCAAATCAATCCTTCACAGCTAACCCCAGGATAAGATTTCTTTTGAGTACCCATGAAACACTAGTAATAGGATATTGCTGGTGGTTTATCATAATCTTCCCTTCTCCAGCATCTTGGAAATCTGGCATAATTTTCTTTTATTTAAATTTTTAGAACCTCACTTAATCAGAGGAAAATTAATTGCTTCTGGTAAATCTGATTAGAAAAGCTACTCAGCTCATGAGAGAAAAAAATACTAATTTTTTTCTGCATGTTAAAGTAGTTTTAGCTAACCAGAATAAGTACCATTCTGTGCAGATTAAAAAACCAAATTGTTTCATAAAATTTTTTGTGCCAGAATTTTCTCCCCTGCACTTAAAAAAGTTTTTTGATACTGTGCTTTTAATGAAGGACAATGGATTGTAAAATATACATTTAGTGTTACTGAAAACAGTAGTAGTATTATCTTGAAAACAGCTACCTTCTATAGTTAATAAAAACTTACTAGGTTTCTAACACCTATTATTGACTGATTTTTAATTATCATTATTATTATCATTATTATTCCCCTTTACTTGCATTAATGGTAAAAAGTAACATGTTTTATAGTACCAGTCAGTCCCTTGTGGTTTTAGACCTTTTTCGTCCAAAAGTGGTTTTTGCATGTTCTTCAATTTACATGATAGCTCAACAGTAGCTGACATTGAAATTGAGGAAGGAAGTACACAAAATTCATGAGTGACCTCTTCTAAAATCCATGGCATATGTTCAATGTGCACCTCAAAAGATCCTTGAGTAGACAGTTATTTACATAATTACAATGGTGAAGTATTACTGCAGTGGAAAATTGATCCATCAAAGTCATATGAATGCCCTTGAAACACAAAACTGGTCTGTTTGTGGCCTTTCCCTTCATCTTCCTACCAGTTTGAATGGCAAACAACACTGAGATGCTACTGAAGTACTGCAAGAAGCAACACTAAAACAACTCATCTTCAACATGTCTCTCATTTACACTCAGGCTGATTCCTCTGCCCATTTCTGGGAGTTCTTCTCTACAAATCCACCTCCTCTTCACATCCTTGACGTTGCAATGAAGTGGTTTTCTCTGTGAAGCAGAAGTCTGTAGACAACACAGGAAGCTTCCCCATGTGCAGAGCTGGAAGGTGTCCATGGGGTTACAGGAAGCTGTCCTCCACCAGGTCTGAGGAGTCGATCCCAATGTCGTCCATCATGTCAATGTCCTCAATGGTCTCATCTTCTCTCTTGATGAAGGTAGAGCTACTGGAACCAGTTTCAATGGCACTTTCTTCAGATGTCTGTGAACTGGAAGAGACAGATATCTCTGAGATAAGGTAGGTGGTGGCTGTGGCTGGGTAGATGCTCCAGTCTCTAGCAGAACTGAATGCTACCTCCCCAGATGCTTTCTGACCCAGGGTGCAATCTTAGGTGACTATGACCGCCAGTTTCTTAGGACATGACATATCTCGTATATCAAAATTGGAATTCAAAGGAGCAGGTTGTTATGTTCCTCCAAGCACTTTCAGCCAGACACTTGTTGGGAAAATAGTTTTATGACACTACTGTGACAATAGGTCACTTAGGTAAATCTAGGGAGGTCAGGTAAAAATAAGATAGCAATAACAGACAGTAAGATAATAACAGAGGTAATATATCTTAATCTTGATAGTACTTTTAGGGACTTCTTCCTTCCCTCTTTTGAATCATGCACAAAAATATACAAAAACAAACAAACAAACAAAAATTTCTAGGTTGCTAATTCTATATACTATGAATTAAGTGCTGAATTCAACCTGCACCATTCACAATTAGGGTCACACAGTGTTGTGTTGTAGTTGAATTGGTCACGCAAATTGACAAGAGAGAAGTAAAATGTTCTGGATACCCTTCTTTCATAGAAAATTATACCATAGAAGATATTATAAACAACTTTTTCCAGATTTTGGGATTTGTGTCATACAAACAAATCAATCCTTTGAGATCTCATATGAAGCTTCAAGTTGTTGAGCTGTGGAGGCAACGTGTATTGCAAAATGTGCCCACAGAGCCACCAGACAACCACTGTGACTTGACCAAGCTATTAAGAGAGTCCCAGAACACACAGAAGCACCCTGTCAGCAGTCCCCTTACCCTGGCAACCACAAAACAGGCAAAATTAGGTTTTTCCCATTGAAAACACTGTGGCCAGTCATGCTAACATATTTATACGTGACTCCTCCAAAAAGTAGTTTCAGCAGAGCTGAGGAAACCATTTGCAGAGTATGATGCTGGGAAGTGTAAATGAACATTGCCCAACGTGACCCCAAATCATGACAGTGGGCTACGGGATCTGTAAACTGCACCTACCTGTGTCTATTTCTTTTGCCAAGCTCATCTTCAGAAACAGGGTCAATGTCAGGCAGGGGGATGATGTATCCACTGTCAGCACTCAGCCTTTGCTCATCAAATCCACTCTCCCTGTCCTTTAGCTTGTCTTCATTCTTGTAGGTTACACCGATGTAAGCATTGTCACAGTCCCCTCTCATGCGTGTGACAGCTGGGTGATCGCTTTTCAGGAAGTCCAGATGAATTTTCTCATAGCTCTGAAAATATTCATTTCAACCCCCTCATTAGATGCTATTCACTAAGGCTGCCTTTCTTCAGATGGGCACCTGTGATTCATTAGCCTAGCAAATATTCTGCCCTATGAGTCTTCAACACTGGATAGAGAAGTCCAGAATCTTCAATTGCTTTGAAGGGAGAAGTGACACTTAAATTTTAGATAATGTGGGAGCAAATGTGGCAGCACAAAGCAAATAGATGTGAAAGAAGGGTAGGGAGAGGGAGAAGGGAGGTAAGGTAGGTGTGGAAAATGAAACACTTAATGATGGGGCAGGCACAACTTGTCCACAGCTATCAGAAGTATGATGGGAAAACTTACTGGTGTCAGGGTCCAAAGAAGGAGACAGGGAGATTATACAAATGGGTCAAGAAGTCCTTTTTTTTAGAATTATTTCACTGCCTACAAAATCCCATAAAAATATATAGAACTAGTTCTCCAGTAGAAAAATTGAGTTGGCAGGATTTAGTTAGACATGAAGAGTTCTGCTTCTCAGTTAATACTGCAGAACTGCTTCTCTCAGTAAGCTCCAATGAAGAAACCAAATGTGCAATGTCCCCGTGCTAGTGATATAATTCACATAGGTTAGAATGTGCCAGTTCAGTCTCATGGCTCTCATGGCTGGAACAACGCTAATAATTCCCTCTGAAGCAGGATACAGAAAACATAGAGAAAATTACGAAGAGCAAACCTTTTTGTACTCTCCAGGCAACAAGCTCTCCACAATTTCGCTCAAATGGTAGAAAGAAGGTCTTTTCTCTGGTTCACTGTTCCAGCACTTCACCATAATCTCATACCTGCAGATAAGATGGAAACCAATTTAACCAACTGGTAGAGGAACATGACTAACCAAACAGAAACTAAAGCCAAAATTCTCTGGAGACTGGCCAGGTGTGGAAAAGCCAAATGCACACATACACTTCATTGGTAGCATGATCGGGTTTGGCCATTCGGTATCCACTCTTGATCTTATTGTAGAAAGTAGAATCAACCATCATGCCAGGATATGGTGTGCCACCTGCAGATAAAAGAGAGGGAAAAGTACTACTCTGTACTTGACTATCGATGAGGAGTTCCCAAATACTGTCTTCCTGTTCATGTCACGAAGTGTTAATGCTATAATTTGACATGACATCAGAATGATTCTTTCCTAGCCAGTGTTTCACATCAGAGCTATTGTCTTGATGACATTAAGCCCTAACATGAAATGTTGGCTAGGAAAGATTGAAGTAGGTACTAGTTAGAAAAAAATGTCTTTATAGTGTTTATAAAATGTACTGGGGACAGAGACTGGATGACACCTGGATCAGGTCATCAGCCTGCATCTGGCATGGCTGAGGTCACAGCTCCACCCTGACACTCCCTTTCTGTGACAGCTTAACCTGGATATTTGCTCTGTCTGGCCTTTGGTACCTGTAGGACAGCTGAGAGTGACATGGCCTGAGTAACAAACCCCATCCTGGCTGCAAGGCCAAAGCCTTCGTGTAAGTCTCCTCCATATCCCACTCATCCCAGCTGGGCAGCTGGCTTTAGACAATAGCTAACATGTCTCATGCATGGATTGTCAAAAAGTTTGGACTTGGCCCAAGCTGACATAGTTAACTGATAATTTGGGGCTGCAGCACAGAAACATCATTGCACTCATGCTCAGTTGTAGCTGATGTGTGAAAGGGTCATTCAGGCTGAAGTCAGCATGATGGTAGCAAGATGTTAAAATTGACCTTCTTAATAAACACTGCTGAGGATATGTTTTGCTTTCCTAAAAAGAACAACTTTCTCAGATGGAGGAGATATACTATAATTTTACTTCAGAAACCTCTGCCCTTTTAAAAGTAGGATTTTCACCTAAAACTGAGCTTTAGAACCTTCTTTACAGGTAGGGCAGTGAGGTGTAGTGCTTCAGTTCCTGAGCTATCCAATGCCTCCCAGGGATATGGGGGAATGGCTATTTACAGGATCCTATGATGCCCAGAGATTACAGGAATCAATACCATAAATAGTGGTACAAATGTCGTTTTCTGAGAAGCAGTTATGTGACAACTTATTCTAGAAAATAGCATTAGGCTTGAGGTTGCCATGGGACAGCAGTAGATACCATACAGGCATGACTAATTCTGCTGACAGTAAATCTGGGCAGTGCATGCTCACTGAAGCGGGCCATCCACCCGCCCAGAAGGCTAATTAATGAGGCTGAGGAGAGAGCCAGGCTGTTCCCAGCTGGGAACTGTACATTGTCTGAAACTGCTGTATATTGTCATAACCACTTTATGCTGCCATAAACCAACTGTGTGAACAGTGATGACCTGAAAATAAGAAATCAGTGTCCCGGAAGATTGACATTTATTTTCATTCTGTAATGGGACTAAGACAGGCTCTTTTGAAACGTGTATGAAGAGACTGTTTCAAACCAGCCACTGAGCTGGGCTGTAGCCCCAGGCACCCCATTGCAAGGGAGAAACATGTCCCTTCTCATATTAGACAGAAAATCAGTCCTGTCGTGGCACACTGATACTTTTCCACAAAAGTTTTTCACACAGTTATTTTAGTTTTATAGAAAAAAAAGGATATTGCATAAACAAACAAACCAAAACCAAAACAAAACCCCCAAACAAACAAACAAAAAAATCCCCACCAAAACTAAAGAGAACTTTGGGAAAGTATGGACATTTCGCTTCACACCTAACACCAGAACTGAAAATCCATATACAAGAACAATTAACAGTGCATTTCATGCATGTATTTTTATATGTAGAATTTGAAATACTTCGTGTAGAACAGTTTGAATTGAAAAAACTTAATCACTACACATAGGAACATATTCACAGTACATACCAAGAGAAAATATTTCCCACAGCAGAATGCCATAAGACCAGACATCACTTAATGTTGTGTACAAGTTGTCAAAAATACTTTCAGGTGCCATCCATTTTACTGGGAGGAAAGTCTGTAATAAGAGGAAAGAAAGCCCAAACACACAGATTAGTCATTAAAGAAATGCTTACCATTGCAATTGTTTTTTGATAGCCAGGAATAACCTCTCTCTGTAAGAAAAGTTGTGTTAACCTTGTTAGTGTTTATTTTTAATTCAATTTAATACAGAGGTACCAGCATTATAAACAATGCTACTCATTGCTCCCCACAAAATCTAGGTAAGCCATAACAATGTTCACTGTGTTCATTTTCTTACTAGCAAATGACAAGTCTGATTGACGGTATGATGCAAAATCTGACGCTGCTGAACTAGGTCTGATATGTCATTGTTTGACAATTCCTTAATAATTTATCCAGTCACAAAACTTGCAAGTTAAAAATGTAAGACTGAAGTACTAAATCTGTACTTTTTGGCTTTAAAACAGAGTTAGAAAAGTTACAGAAACTAATGAACTGGAGATAAATTGTTCTGAGGAGCATTCATCCCAATGGTCAATTAGTGTAACCAACACTGAATGGCAAGAACATGAAATAACATTTAAAACTGACAATTTTCATTTCAGTTAAAGCAGAGCTCCAGAGATTAAGTACATACGCTGCCCTTGGAGACATAGTTGGAATCATGCATGATGTCTCTAGCAAGCCCAAAGTCACAGATCTTCACAATTTTTCCCTGAGCCAGGAGGACATTACGAGCGGCCAAGTCACGGTGCACACACTGTATGGAGAAAAATGAAGTTGTTCAAGGATGTGCTTATTCCATGAGGGTCATTGCCCGTACAAAAGGGTTTACTTTCTGGGTACAGTCCTAACAAGACCTTCTACTGAACAAGCACCTGTTAACGGGGGCAGGGAGGCACCAGTCCTCAGGACCAGCGGGGTCTCACATGGATGCATTGTAGGGCAGAGGAGCCAAAAGTGAGCTCACCCTTTTTTCCCATTCTACCCACCATGTATTAATGATATGCCTGTGCTTTGGACCATGCTGGTTTGTGACCCTTCACCCAGACCCTGTTTTGATCCTCCACCATCTCTGGCACCCCAACTCCAGCCATGTAACAAGATTTCGTAGGAGAAGAGGACTGCCTGCTGCTTTGATTTATTACCACCATGGTGATCTCCATTTCCAGGCAAGTGAGAAAGCTGTCTATATCTCCAAAAATAATATTTTATTGTGTCATATATTCAAAATCTAAATTTAAAACCCATAGCTGAAGAAGACATTTTTACACCTTATTCCATTTTGCTTACTTTTTTATTTACTTACATTTTTAGATGCCAAGAATTCCATTCCCCGTGCAACCTGGTAGGTGAAGCTCAGCAAATCCAGTAGACTGAGGCCCTCTGAACTGTCATCTGAAAGAAGGTTTTTGACTTCTGTTTCTATTGAAAAAGAAGAAATATGTGGTTTTGCTGTGGAGTGGGAAAGTAGCATCCATCTTCCCCTACCTATCATGATTCTGAGCTGATGATTTTAGCTGACTACCATGACCAAAATAGTCTTTTCATAGTAACTATTACCACTTTTGATGTCTGCATCAGTCACTGACACATACTGCATTCTTAAAACCAGCCAGTATTAAGTAAAGGTTTTGGGTTTTCTCCTGTCTGTAATTTTTTCCCCTGGGAACAGCAGGATAAAGTAAAGTTAAAAAGGAATGTTACTGGACATTACTGGAATGTCACACAGGTTGTTTACTCACTAGGTGGTACAAAAATATTTATTTAGAGGTGATGCCTTCATTAGGATTTTGTGCATGCATGTGCATTCTCGTCCATTTGCTTTTGCTGAACACTGCTGTTTCCCAGGAAGTATTCACTGGGACTAATCTGATACCAGCAAAAAGAGTTGGGAATTCTATGGCAACAGTTCTTACTTCTTTTATGAAAAATGTCAGAAAAAAACCAGTCAAAATTAAGTGATTCATTTTCCCCAATTGTCCTAGAGCACAACGTGAGTACATGAGTCTGCCATGTAAGTCTGGAACTGGATATGGTTCAGTTTCTAAGGCCTGGAGGCAGAAGTGACAGTGTCTGTTTTTAAACGAAAGCATATTTGGTTTCTGAGAACAGGGACAGGGAATAGGATGCATTCATTATCTTCATTACATAATCCAGGAAAGTATTTGGGAGTGTTCTGCATTTGGTAAGTGTCAGTTAATGTGAAATGTAAGTGGAAACAGAACTATACAAACTACTATTATTATTGGTCATTGCTATTGCTCAAAATCCTTCAAACTGCAAGGCTGATAAAATCACTGCCTCCAAAGAGTGCCTACAGCCCCATAGCAGAGCACTACCACCCAGCACTTCAGCACAGAAACAAATACACAACTGGGCCCCTTCTGCTCCAGCAACAGGCACTCCTACCCCCAGAGCACAATGGAAGAACACAACCATAAGCTTTTAGCTTACAGTTTGTGCTCATGCTCTTGCTTAACAGAGCTAAATAGTTTGTGTGCATTTAGAGGACAAAAATAAGATATGTGTTTACACAAGAGATACTTGTATTAACAATATATGCAGAAGGGACAGTTCTACATTACCTGACATGGATTTCTTCTTATATGAAGCAGGCCGATCATACACAGATCTCTGAATATCAGAGTACTTAGAGCCCTCTTTCCTTTCCAGCATTGGCACATACTGAGTGGTATCAGCTTGTTTCATGTCCATGTATTCTCCAGTGTTTTCAAATGATAATATCACATAACTGAAATTGGAAAAAAAGACAAGTGTATCAGCTAGTGATTTCCCTGTCACAACATGTGCACTTAACAGTTCACTTAAGGGGTGCCATTGTGTCGATGTGAAATTCAACCGGTGGCTCCTTGTTAGGGAATATATATGTATAAGTTTCATTACCATATATCATATCCATAACATAGCCATCACTTATTAATACATATTACTGTGTATTACTGTAGTCAAACATAAGCACTTCAAACTTAGGCTTTTGCCAACAGTCAGGTATGTAACTGTTGCCCTGACTTTGCA
>VYZT01020248.1:1784-12602 GCA_013400735.1 Pomatostomus ruficeps | reverse complement strand
TTAATACAGCACACCAGAAGAGAGATTTCTTAAAACATGCATATGTTAAAACAGGCATGAAATTTCATCATGAAAACAGTAAAGACAAGCAAATGCTATATGATTTATAGGACTAAACATAAAGACTTCAGGTAGGTAACTCCCTAAAATATCTATATTAAAAAGTAGCATTTCAACATTTTGATATGGGTTTAACGTAATATTAATATGCTCACACAATATAGTTTACCAAATCTGACTGTTCTAAGGCAATGTCCCCTAACATTTTAGGAGGAGAAAAAGACTAAATGAGGATTTAAGCAATACATTGTCTGCAATGGATATTTAAGCTATCATTTACTATTTGTTATAAAATGCCTCAGACACTCTATTACCAAGATGTAAAAATGAAACATTTGTATTTGAGTATTTTGCTATTACAGTGTTTTCACCAGATTTTTCAAGTGCATTTCAATGTAAATACAAAACAATGGTTTGATACCTTTAGTGGAACAAGTCTATTGTAAGTTTTGAAAAGACATGCAAGCTTACAATAAGTTAACTGCAACATAAGGTCATTTTCCTTTGGTTTCTTTACACAATAGTAAAATCCTCTGTGATCAGGAGAGTTCAGGTAAATAATCCTCATTAACCCTATTCTGAGAATTCCACAAAGAGCATAACGTATCTTCCATGACCACATTTACAGTTTCAAGTGGTTAGTAACCATTTTAACCATCAGTATTTAGAAGCAGTCCTGAAATATTAGTTGTTACAATTATCATAAAACCTTAAAAGTTCTTACTTTTGTAACAGCTCAAATTGTTCTGGTATCTGTGTAAACACCTTGTCTCTCACTGAATCTTGATGTTCCCTGGTACAGTGACTTCCTCAGGCTAATTCTGCATTGTTCAAAAATATTCTTCCTTCAGTCAGTCTTAAAATGGCCCCATTTCAATTTCATCCTTTTCATCCCTTCAACTCCTTGCTTTTGTATTTAAAAAAATGCAAACAAGCAAACAAACCCCCCAAATAATAACCCAAAAAAGAGCTGCTTGGCCAACACTGTGTATCTTTCACCTTTCTGGGTAGACTACTATTGCACCTCTGAATGTACCTTCCCTAATGCTTGGATCAAAGAAAGAATCTCCGTCCAAAAATCAAATATATGTTTGTTTCCAAATTAAAATAAATAAATAAGCAAACCAAAAGAGCAGCCTTAAAATTAAGTTCATGCTTTTCTGAAAAGGACAGAGTTAATAATCTTCTTACATGATTTCTTGAAGTTACCCTGAGCTACCTCCCAGTTCCTTTCCCTCACTTTACATGGAAACTTTCCCATTCCTCTACTACTTAGTGACTCAAACTTTGCTTCAGTTTTGTTTGACATAGGGTAACCACAACTGAAAAAAGCAGAAACCAGTGATTTATAGGAGATTATTATATTTTCCTGCACTGTTGCCTTTTGTATTGCTCAAATATTTCAATACTATGGCTCCCTTTCACACAATGTTGCATATTAAAATAGTAAGAAATTTTAAAAGCCTGTACTTAAAAATACAGAACTGTTCAGGGATGTGAAAGCTCATCATAGCCTTGACTATTATCATCACCATGAGATGATGAAGTCTGAAATCCTGAAAGAAGCCAGCAAAAGCAGCACTGGACTTCAAAAGAGGCATGTATTGGCTTGTTCAGAGTTCTGCTTGGCAGGATCATATAGGAAGCTGTTTTTTAAAGGGTAAATAGGCCCAGGAAATCTGTCTCTCTCTCTCCAGGTACTTCCACCAGGAGAATGAGGCATGTCAATGTGCAAGAAGTTAAGCAAATGTGGATGAAGGCCAACATGAATGAACCAGGGAGTCCTGACTGAGTTCAAAAAGGAAAAGGAGGTAAGCAGAATGTGGAACAGGAAACTTTATAGACAAGACATATAGTGATATTGCTATAGTGTACAGTGATGGAATTAGGAAATCCAAAGGTCAGCCAGAGAAAAAACCAGCAAAGGCAAGAATAAAGGCTGCTGTGTACAGGCAGGAAAAGCAAACTATGAAATTGAAGGAAATGGCTGATAAACTGAAGGGCAGGGTTGCTGCTCAGATAGACCTCACTATGCTGAAGAAAATGTGCTAACAAGATGCCATGAAGGTCCACCAAAGTAGGCACTAGGCCCTGTACCTGGAACAGAGCATCTGTGTGCACTGCTTCAGACCAGGGGCTGACTATCTGAGAGCAGCTTTGCAGAATACCTTTGGGTTTCTGCAAACTGTCAGCAAAGTGCCCTGGCAGCAAAGGTGGCCAGGAGCACTCCGAGAGGGCCAGGAGGGCAGCCAGCAGGACAAGGAAACATATCATTCTCCTCCAGTTAATACTGATATAATATGTTAATACTGTTAATATGCAGGCTACTGTGTCTGCCAGGAGAAAGGCACTCACATACTGAAGCAAGTCCCCCAAACCAGGTAGGGGCTGTGGCAGATGACAGGCAAGAAGCTGAGTGAATCCATTTGCTCAGTCTTAAGAACAGAAGGAGAGATTTTACTGCTGTCTTCCAGCAGGTAATGGGAGGATATGGAGGGGATAGAGCCAGGTTCTTCTCAGACGTGCACAGTAGAAGGACAAGAGGCAACAGGCATAAGCTACAAAAGGAGAAATTCCAACAAAGTATCCATAAAAGGAAAAAATTACTATGAGTGTAGACAAATGTTGGAACAAGTTGCCCAGAGAGACTGTGGTATCTCCAGCCCTGCAGATAACCAAGTCCTGAGCAACCTGATCTAACACACCCTGAGGTCTGGGGTACTCAGTCTGGGTGGTGGCCTGAAGTCCTCTGCAATAAAAATTATTTTGCAAATTTATTCTACTGTTCTGCAATTAAAAAAAAAAAAATTCAAACAAACCCACAAAACAAACAAGCAACCTAAACACCAACAGAAAACCACATTCACAACATGTATGTCTTGAATTTCAAACATTTTTTGACTCTTTACTTCAACAATAGAAATCCTATCAGGCACCAAAAGATAAAAAGTTGTTTTAAATGCCACACACTTTCTTGTGAGATTCCTTTCAAAAAATAAACTACCAGCAAACCACATTAGTTTGAATGATACGAAAATATTGACTTTAATCAACAGGAAATAGGTTCAAGACAGTCTCTAACATCAAAATTGCAAGCACAGCAAAGGACACCTTCTGATGACACAGTAAAAGGTATGAGATAAATAAAAAGAAATTGAAAACAAAATAAAATAGTTATAATTTACTTCAGGAAACTCAACCCATGTGAAAAATGCAAGCAAAATTACTACTCCAATATAATTCAAATTTCCAAACTGTACCAAGCTCAGAAGCACTCACTTTATTCATCTTTCTAGGCACCCACACGACAAAAGCACAGTAAAAATAAACTATTTTCAGAAATAGAAAGAACTAAGAATGTAAGACCATGAGAGTCAATGACAATATGAAAATTCTTAGTGATACAGTCATACAATTCTCTAAGTGGACTGAATTTTCGCACTTTTGACATGTCTTTGGGATTTTGTGCATTTGATTAATTCTGTCTGTATAGTGAGGCAGTGCTAATTTATGCCTTCCTACGGGGATGACGGCTGTCTGTGCCAACACCACAAACTGAATCAAGAAACTCCAGAGCTAAAACCTAACAGGCTATAGTCTCTTAACTCAGAACTACAGATTCATGTTTTATTCATAAAAGAAGATACCTACACACCAGCTTTTCAAATGTATTCTTTTGTCAT
Organism: Pomatostomus ruficeps; assembly: GCA_013400735.1. Lineage (NCBI taxonomy): Eukaryota > Metazoa > Chordata > Aves > Passeriformes > Timaliidae > Pomatostomus > Pomatostomus ruficeps. The sequence continues at coordinate 8,859 of VYZT01020248.1, read as the reverse complement.
TTAACATTTTTTTTCACTTATTGAAAAAATTACATATCTTACCTTTAGGTCACTTCCTGGCAAAGTACCTATGCCATCCTTCCAGTCCATTGCACTAAATACATCAAACTCCTGACCATTTCCACTAGAGGCAGATTCATTCATGATGCATGTACTAAAAAAGAAAAAAAAAAACTGAAAAATCTGTCAGTAGTTTAATGCTTATATTACCAGATATTTCTTCTAATGCATTTCACAGATTTGTATAAAATGCTTCTCTCTGCACCCTGGCAATGTGGACAACTGATGACAAGAGTGATAATATACATGATGTAATAAAAGTAAGGGGAAATCTTTCTAAAGCTTTGAAAATAATACCTGTTTCACACACTAGGAGGCAATGAGGCTGTACTGGAGAGAAAAGAAAAATTTCAAACTGCAAATAAATTGACATGAGGAAAACATTTCAAGTACACTTAAAAACATCTGTTCTGGAAAAGGCAAGACATGAGTGCATGCCTATAATAAATACATTGAGCACTGATTAACAGAACTGCATTTCCTTAATACTGGATAACATGCTGATGTGAATGCTTTACCCAAGTTCAAATTAAAATTTCAAAATTAATTTGAAACTGTCAGTTTCCTGGTCTGACTCAGGACACTTGAATATTCTTTACCTGTTTTCATACAGTTTAATTAAACTTTGAAATGCATTTGTTAAAACTTATTTTCATGTGGAGAAGCACATATGCACCAGAGAAAGCTACTGCTTTGCAAGACTTGATTTTACTGGATCCCTCAGTGAACAGTGAATGGAGAGAAGATAATATTTATCTTCAGAAACAGTGCATCTGGACATCCCTTTCTCTGGTAAAAAATTTGCACAAGCAACAGAAGTACATCGCCCTTGCCTCTGACCCCAGCTTCAGCTCACCACTTGTCACTGCCACAAACACACCATCAGTGACACTGAACTGCAAGTGTTTCCAGCAGCCAGCTGTGAGCTCCACCACCGTCTTCCTTCCCACTTCTCACAAACCCAGCAATCTTTAAATCTGTGGCCTGGCACCTAATTTACTATTTATTCAATGAGGAATCTGACTTATTAATTTTGTTTCTGAGGAACTTCTGCACTATGCCTAGCACCGCTGAAATAAGTTGTGGCAAAATTAGCTGTCATTGTTTGTGAACTATTAGCGAAATCTCACCACTTTTGAAATTTGCACTTTCTGAACTTTTCCACGAACACTTTCTAAGCCTCATACCCCATCTGGAGATTGTAAATTTTGCTGTGAGTATCATTATTTGAAATTCAAATAGATAGAGAGCTTCCTCAGAGCTTGTTTTTTAAAATCTAATTTCTAACTTAGGTTCACGCTGAACCCACAAATACTCTCTGGAAATCCTGACTTTTTACCAGAAGCTTTTAATTGAAAGTTTGAGGAGAAAAACCCTTAGTTAACTTTGTAGCATAAAAAACAATCGAATTTACATTGTATTCATCAGAAAAATAGTATCAATCACTGTAATATCACCATTACAGACAGGTACTAGTTTGGTTTGGGGTACACAATGTGAACTCCCTTGCATTTCTCCTTGGTTTCCTCTTCATGTCTAGCAGAAGTCTTTAAAATCCTGAGCAACACCTTACTCCATGAGTATTTTCATTACACTACAGCAACTACAAAGTATCAATATGATAACAGGAGCTGGACCTCAGTCAGTATCCACTACTAAGAGTAAAAGCTTTTGCATTCCCCTTCATTTCATATAAGCTCTTTGAGAAAACTGCACGTTTTTCACATGACAAGTTTGACTTAAGAAGAACCACATCATTCAATGTGTCTTCCCCACTTTTAGGTAATTCTCTGCGAGAAAGTATTGAAAACCATAACAACAATGTACAAAAATCCATTTTAAAAAGCAAGTCAATAAATCTAAACAAATTCAGTGCAAACTGAGAAATTCCCCAAAGCCATAAATCTCATCTTTTAAAATCACTCCCAGGTAAAATTCACCACCCCACCTCAGGGGAAGCTCTGGCGACACAACTTGGGATCTCTGCTTGATCTGAGTGCCAAGTACCACTGCAAACCAATTCAAGCAGGCTTCCACCAAACTGAACTGCAGCATAGTGGCAGCAGCACAGGCCTTCCCTCAAGAACACAAGACCCAAGCTGCTAAACAGTAGCTGAAAAATTGGATCTCTCCAGACACCCGTGAAGTTTAAAGGACATGAAACATGCTGATTCAAGCCCATTGGTGGAACAGGCTCCCCAAGATTAGCCTGCCTAAGCAAACACAAAGCTGTGTTCTGCACTAACTGAAGTGTCTAAGTAATCTTAAATCATCATCCTATTTAGAGGACACTTCACCCAACCCTCCTGTGGTTTATTACAGAAAACATGCCCCCAATGATTTCTGCAGAAGGTATGACTTCGGGGAGTCATACCTTCTGCAGAAGAAGTCGGGAAAAGAGTTGGAAGGCTGTGGAGAAATACTTCCTCTCAGCAGCCGCTGCACCACGGAGCAAGGAGCACCAGACAGGACAGCTGCTTCATCAGATGTTGTCATCTCCCATAGTGCCACTCTCATTACAGACACGAAAATTACATGGGGAGTGGGAAACTGAAAGAGTCTAGCCTACTTAGGCAGGGAGTCACCCATGAAAGGTAAGACAAAACTGGTAACAGAAATGGTCAGGGCATACTTGTCTCTGACTTAATTGCACCTAAGAAACCTTCCTCACGTAACAAACAGCAATAACCATACATTCTAAAGATGTCTAAAGACATTCATTATTGCTTTCCTTTTGAAATTAACTCAGTGTCAAAGGCATAATCTGTATATATTTCACATTCTGCAGCCTTCAGAAGTGTTCTTGGTGGGAATGAAAAGGTCACAGGGCAATGCAGATAGAAATTAATTTACAAAAAGGAATCACTTTTAACAAAATATCTGTTTCCAGCTTTGTTGTGTTTGAATAGATGAAAGATAGGCCTATATCCCTCTACTAATGATACTAAGAAAGGAGATATAGACCAATAAAATTGTTACAGCAATGAGGTACTAAAAAAGGATTAAATCACTGCAATATTTACCTCTAAATCTCAGAATAAAGAAAACTAAAGAATGTCTTATCTACTAATTTTTAAAGCTCTGATGTAGTTCTTTGAACTAGTAGTATAACTCCTTCTATAATGATTTCATCTGCTATCATTTCTGCTGCTGCACTCCAGAAAAGTAGTAAAAATATGAGATGATAAGGGGCAATGCCTGTCAGTGAATGCCATCTGACATGAAGGAAAGGACATAATAGTAAGAATTTGGAGCAGTCATCTTCCAAAAGCATCTCCAAAATCCACTTTTAGGGATGTACCTGTATCTCAGCCTTCACAGAAGAGAAGTGTGCTGCATATTAATATTTCAACATTGTTTCAGATGTATGTAATTAAGTCATTAAAATAAACTAGCATATTAAATAAGATTAAGACACATCTTTTAGAAAAATCTTCATTTTTACCAACCGGCTCAACAACAAATGAGTACCTCACAGAGAAGATACTTACTGAGAATAACAGCACTAAAAATGAGATCATTTCATCTGGTGAGAGACTGTCTAAAGATATGAAGCAAAGAAGCAGGACAGAATATGCCAATTAGACTTACAAGTAGTTTTTGAAGTAATTATAGGGTTACATACTGAATACATCAGAATGTAGTAATAGAAGTCTTTCTTCCAGTCAGTGTGAAAAAAACCCCTACCTGACCCCTACCCAAATTTTTAAAATCTAAGACACTAACCGTGAAATGTCTGTATGATTTCTAACCAGTAGGGTCAACTCAATACTGGTCACTGGGCAGCAGAGAGAGATTTCAGCAGTAAAGCCACCAGTCATCATTGCCAGACTGGCATAACACATCTGCAGTAACTTTTCTTTTTAGGCATCCCTGTCTATTTTTATTTTAACTTTTGATGATGTCTGTAGCTGCTGTAACAAGACAACCTAGCAATTTGCCCCATACTGATCCTCTCCTGTGAGGAAAAGCAAAACTGGACACAAGGAGCCAGAGGAGGTCACAGCGATTGACACCAAGAGTGAGTTCCAAGGGAAAAAGAGATCCCAAGAGAGACGACATCCTTCTGGAGGCAAGCCATGGACCCTCTTCCCCACTGGACAGGGTGACACTAGCATTGATGGATGTTCAGAAACAAAGGCAACAGGTGAGGGGTTTTGTCCTAGTACTGTATACATTTGTTTTGGACAGCTCCAAGGCTGCCTGGCATAGCCCCATGAGCTAAAAAGACACATTTTCCCTAACCCAGTAAATCAGGAAAACAAAGTGGATTTGAAGGAAACAACTCAGTGTACCAGAGCTGCAAATACACCAACTTCTAGGTGCCAGGGACAAGAGGATATTCAGCTCAGTTTTATTTAACATGTAAGAATGTGAATATTACCGGCACTGACTGGTTACACTCCCAAAGCCACATGAAGTGGAATTACCCCTCGCAGTGTAAGCTCCCTATATTTGACAACAGTAATAAGTTTGAGCTCCATGACAGCAAAAGCAAAGCCAATTGACTGTAAACCCACTAGGGTAAGCCCTGCTTCTCTCTTCACAGTCCTCTCTATGAGCTGGGCACACCCCACACTTGCCTCTTTCTCACCCTTCATATTTTTGCACCAGACTCTTCCCTTAAAGAAAAACAACCACAACAGGAACAGCACAGGAAATGGTAAAATTCTTTGATGCTACCCACCACATTTTAATATGTTTTTTCTTATACCTGTTTTAAAGGTTTAATAATTTTAATACTTCATTAAAAGGAGTGTTGTCAGATAGACATTTTACTCAAACATCTGTTTTCATTGTTTAGAAACTACTCTACTAGTCCTGCTATGTTTCTATTCTCTGTGTTGAAAAGTTGTTTGACTAAATTTCATTATATTGCCTGTTGCTCATGAAGTTTATTACAAGCAAGGTATTTTAAAGATGAGATATATCGCTTTTATATGTATTCACAAAGGGACACAGCTTAAAATTCTTTGCCATTCAATGTTTGTAACAGAAAAAAGGACCAGAGTTCCTATTGATGATGTCCCCTTAGCATTATTTACTCTTATTTTATCTGTTGCTACTCTTCTGACTACTGGATTCATCAGGGGTACTCTGCAAAGTATTGGAAAGCATGTTTGCTCCTGCTTTCCAATACTTTGGCTTTAAACTTTTTCCCCTCACAGGAAGAATCTGGCCACAGATACATTACAAAATACTAAGAAACTTGGGTCTGCACCAGTGCTTAAAGGAGATTCATGCAGTCCTCATCCGAGTCTGGTATCTGTCAGCAAGGTAACACAGTTACTGCTGTACCATTGCTAGAGACTGGGTAACAATTACAGGCAGCCTTCATCTACTGCCTCATTTTCAAGTATCCACAAGACACTTTAACAAAAATAGTTACCCAATACCAAAGCTATTCCATCATCTCATGAAATTTACCACTGACAGGCTCTTCTTGTTTATAAACAGCCTGTACCTCACACCAGAAAAGTATTTCCTCTGCAAAGCTTTCATGGCTCCTGTATTTCTGTTATTGTCTGTGCAGGCCTGAGTGGAGATTTAACCTACTCAGATCGTAGGAGTTGCATACAAAAACTCTGAAATCTTATGCCTTAAATTCTCTTACTTGCTTGAACCAGGCACAGAAAGTTACCAAAAACTTCTGTTTATTTGTTCCTCCTTCCTTCCCCTATGCAGACACCACCTGCACCAAATCTTCACACCTCCTATCACCTGACCTATTTCAAATTGTTATTTCCTACCCAAAGTTAATTTAGAATACATCTGAGCATCCCTTTTGTCTGACTCATGTCCTCCTCTTCCTCATCTTCCAGTTATTATCAGCTTCTGCTGTTCATAAACAATTAGTTCACCTTTTCTAATTCCTAAATACATTCAGCAGGTGTGTGCATTTATAGACTTTCCCTTCTCCCCCATTCATAAAGAGCTGCTAGCATCTCCCATTGTGATGAGTGGTCCTACTACTGGTGCACTAACAAGCTATGACTACACACATGCTACCACTTTCTTCAGTAAGCCTCATGCCAGCTCATTACTGATTTCTCACACCCATCACTCACAATCCATCATCCTCCTTACCAGCAGTATTAAAAAACAGACAAGAGTAAATTGAACAGCCCACAAAAACTCAATCACCTCTCTTCACAGAACAGGTGATGCCAAATAAAGCTTAACAAGTCAGAGGAAAAGGAGTCATCACAAGTTATTTAAACTTTTAAAGTAATACTCTAAAAATAACTCAGTAAACTGAAGGTGAAACCTACACCACAAAAGCAAACTAAACCAGAGTTTGTTACAATTGCCCAACTGACAACAAACACCATCCAAGACGATTGCTTCAGCCACCTTCACTAGAGCACCAGTTCTTGAGACCAACTGGACCATAGCCGAAGTTGCTGAAGTCTCACCGGGAAAAAACGCCTACCTGGCACCACCCGGATTAAAGTGGAAAGCTCTGCTGCCTTCAGCTACTACTTTCAGGGAGTTTCTCTCTTACAGATGTTCATCATATAGACTTCTGGGAACGTGGTAACTTTCTTTGTAAAAAGCATCAGTTTCTGAACAGCTTTCAAATTTCCACTAAGAAAACTGTGTTACAATCCTGAGCCCAGACTATTTCCTAAAATTACATAGGCTGAACTTTTTATATCATGAGCTTTATTTATGCTCACCACCTGATTTTTAGCACCCACGACTGAGCATCCATTCATGAGCAGAAACAGCAAAAACGATCGCTCCAACGCCACTCAGCTATACGGAAGAAATTAAGAAAATAGAACAAAACTAAAAACGTAACTCCTGCCGCCTTTCTCTGTAAAGCTTTCACACCGCGCTGCTAAGCACAGGTAATTAAAAGACATGGAAGAGGCCGTGACCCTCATGCCGCGGGGGAGGCTGCCGCATCTCCGGGGGCCTCCTACGCATGCAGCGCTCCTCAAACCTAAAAGCCTCGGGGGGCTCCAGCCGCGCTCTCGAGTGGGACAAGTGACCTGGCCGCAGGGCGCGC
>VYZT01020247.1:0-64667 GCA_013400735.1 Pomatostomus ruficeps | reverse complement strand
TCCTAGCAACTAATTACCCACCCATTATCAACAAGAATGGGGAAAAATTCTAAGACAGAAAGACAAAAAAAAAAAAAAAAGTATCCCAAACCCTGACACCCTCATTGACAGTCTTGGGGCCACAAGTGGGTTGAACTGCTTGTCTAGTCATTGAAGTGCACAGGAAAATGCATGTAGATCCTCAGTTTGACTTTGAAAAATGAAATGCTTTGAAGTGTAGGATTTGCTTCACAGCAGCAAGGTAAGAACTGTGCCTGCTGGGCTTTAATTTGGTATTGTCTGCAGCTTTTTTATCTTGCCAGATTTCCAGAGGACATTTACTTTCAAATCCCTAGGGAAATACAGATTTCCAGAGGACATTTATTTTCAAATATCTGAGGAAAAGAACCCATTTACTATTCCAAATGCAACAGAACATAATACTGTGGTTTTGGCACTGACATTACCTGGTAAAATAATAATGATAATTTTCAATAAAAACAGAGGAGGTTTTTTCTGCTGCAATGAGAACCAGAATAATTCCATCATATCTGTCCTTGAATTTCTGAATGATTTTCAGAGAAAAGGATGCAAGTGATTTCAGAGATTTCTAAATTTTGTTCAAGAAAGGGAAGATGTTCATACCAAGAGTATATGATGAGATTTTAATGGGATATATTGTTTTATGCAATACCTTTTAGTTGCACTTTAATAAAGAAAATGTGTTTGAAGGACATCTGTGCATATACATTTCACCTCTATTTGCTGCAAATATAATGAACCCTCTCCTGTTATTTCTGTGTACTAATTTACCATCTTTAAAGACACCAATAAATATTTACATCATCAATAACATTAGATACCAACAGAAACATTGCCTTGGAAATAAGTTGCTGAAAATAAATTCAAGTATACAACCATTTTTAAAGGAAAAGTTTGGATGTAAATCAATCCATCCTGAAAAAGAAAAAAAAGGACTCAATATCCATAGAAATCAGACATCAGATTCACTTTCCAACTTTTAATGGTGAGTATTGCTTTTCCTTTTCCCTCTGACATTTAGGCTAGTCGTACATGTTCTGTAAGAGGCACTGATGTGTTTTCTGCCCAGTGTTTTCTGGTTGGCAGAGCTTTTATCACAGGGATAGAAACCTTTTCTCTCCTTTTCTCTCCAGAAAAGGTTTCTGGATCAATGTTTCCAAGTGATCTGTTCAGAGCCCACGGGTGCCTGCTTGGGACCAGAGAAGAGGCAAATCAGGATAAGGTTGGAGAATAGGGTTGATGTGATGTAGAGAAGCTCTTGCACAGGGAGTGGGGCAGGGAGTGCAGCTGGGCATGCAGAGGGGAGCAGCAAGGGCTGCAGACAGCAGAATGTTTGGAGCTGTGTGCCTGGGCAGGGCGAAGATGCCAGCCATCCAAGTGGGGGAGCAGGTCACTGCCCCCACAGGAGCACATGGACTGGCACGGATCCATGTGTGGGGGTACTACTCAAACCACTGCCACACTACCTGCACGTGCAGCTTCTGCTGCTTGTAAGAGCTGGGACAAGCCCCTGCTGCAGTGAGAAGAGGCAGCCTTTCCAAATAATGCCCCACAGGGATTATTTGAACTAGGAACCTAATAAGGATTCAGAGTCTATCAACATGAAACACAAAGTCAGCCCCCATCATTCTTGTCATAGCAGCCTTAGAAACACGGCTCTGCTCTGCCTCTCCTGTCATCCTGCTTCCAGCCCATTCCAGCTCACCATATGCTCCAGTGTGTGATGATCTGGGATTTGAGTTTATCAACAATAGGAAACATTGTGGTCTTGCACACTGAGCTTCTGAAGCCTCACTGCTTTTATTTAAAGGATCTTCATTGTTTGCAAATAGTTTCAGTACATAAGTCTTCTGTTGCCAGACTGGGAGCTAAGTAGTTCATTTTACATAGTTTAAGGAGTTCTCACATTTCCACATGATTTGGCTACAGAAGATTGGAATCTGTGCCCTACTTCCTTATCTTATGACACACTCTATAAAACATACTCTTAGGTTTGCTGATTATTTTCTTTGGCCTATGGAGCAAGCAGTCTGATAAAATTCTGACTTGGACCAAGAAATTTGCAGTGGACATATGAATTCAAAGAAACAATTTCTTTCAAACTCCAGGCTGAATGCAAAACTAAATTTCTATCTTAGAATCCTTTGCAGTGTGAGTGAAATCAATGGTGTCCTTGTGCACATGCAGAATCATGCAGCCACCAAAAATGATGCATTTTCCTAGCAGCAGTTGAGTCATGAACAACAAGTAACAAACAGCAGCACATAAAACCCCACATATATTTCAGCACCTTTTCCCTGTGAACACACCCGTGGCTGAAGTCTTGGGATGCTCCACTACAAAGAAATAGACAATGAAATTGCATAAAAGACAGCTCAGCTGTTTGAGAAAACATGGGCCAATTTATAATGAGTTTTGATAACAATAATGCAACTGCCATAAAATACACTGTGTGACACTAAACAGCTTGACCTCTGCTTAGTCTTGCTTTTCATAGCCATTGCTCTAATCTTGGGACAAAGGAACATGTTGTAGTCTGAATTATTATATTTAATTACAAAAACAGTAGCAAAACAGAGGATTCACACTTACAGATTTGCCACTGGAACCAGATTAAAAAATGTGTGGATAAATTCTTTATCACTATTAAGCAATGGATAGCATACCTCTTCTTTTAGGAATCAGCTACTTCTTATTGACTGCCTTGAACCAAACTGAAGTTCTAAAGAAGGCTGAAATAGTCAATTAAAATATTCCATTTCTATTAGTTCCTTTTTTCTGTTCAGTACTGATTTTTAGAGTTCATTTTTCCTGATACTCCAGTGATTCTCCAACAGAACTTTCTAAAGGTGAAAGACTAATCTATCATTTTAATGTAAGTACTTGTACATCCACACTCACAAGCACTAGCAAGCCACAAAACCAAACTGGTAATAAGTTCTTTAGAACCTCCTCAGACAACAGAAGTCAGGCTGTAAACTGAATTTCTAGCGTCCTTATTGCTAGAGCCTGCAGGAGATGCAGTTCCGTGTTCATTAACGGCCACATTCACCCCTCACAGCATACGGGTGGGGAAAGGAAGTCGGGATGTCAGCCTTAGAGAGCCTGGCACTCGCAGCAGAAAATTGTCATCCGTGTAGTGGGAATTTAAATGGCGATTACTGTGACACAGCCAACCACGCCAGTGTTTACAATTCAGGCTTAAGGGCCCCGAGAACACGGATTTCCCCTTTGCAGAAAGGTCAGGATGCCGCTGTCCTTCCACAGCAACCTCATCCTATCACATCCCCACCACAACAGTGCTTCCAGGCAGGCAGGTACTCCCTTCCCTTCCCTTCCCTTCCCTTCCCTTCCCTTCCCTTCCCTTCCCTTCCTTTATGGGAAGTGCAGAGGGAGGGGAAGGAGGGAGAGAGTAATCTGAAGTTGGACTGCTTGGCTTGCTCCTACCTCTCACATTGCATGAACATGTTTTTTTGGCATTGAATGTGGCTGGCTAGCAAAGGGGATGGGAATGTCACCCTATTGTTTGGTAAGGGCCTCATTGCCTTGCAGCTTCTCTGGCTTTTCTGGCTACAAAAGAGAGAGAGAGAGAAGAAAACAAAAACAGCAGAAGAAAAAAAGGAAATTAAAAAAAAAAAAGGAAGAGCAAAACAAAGACTGCTGGAAAAAGGGAAAAGCAAAGGCAAATCTGTTTCTCTGAACTCTTTCATTTCTCTGCAGAGCCAGATCTGCTGCAAGTTAGCAGAAGGTGTTGCACAACTCTGTGGCTAATCAACAGAACTGGTATCTTTTTAATTTAATTGCTCATAAAAAAAAGCAAAATGAAATAGTTTGCCTGGTATTTTGTTCCCAGTCCAGCTGTCTTCAAATAAGCATTTTCCAAGGAATCAAAAGATTAAATGTTTTCCTTGTAACTGAGCAGACAAGCAACACATCTAACACTCACTGTTATGCTATTAACCACCACCATATAACATGTAGGTTTCTCTATGTTATCTTTATTACATACTCTTATCAATAACTGCTTTCTAACTGAAAAGTCCCTGTTTCTGACTTCTTCCCCCCCCCCCCCCCCCCCACTGCATTATCATACTGTCTTTTTATGGCTACTGTTTTGTGTATTATTGGGCAAACTACCTTGAACCCTGGAGAATGCTATCCCTTCCACTGGCAGGGATCCTAGAGGGAACCTCAGAGCCCCAGTGATGGATGGATGCTCCTGGGAACTGAGCAGGGCCGGGGTGCCCCCAGCAGCGCCTGCCCCGGAGCAGGAACACCAGGGACACGGAGGGCTCAGCCCGGGAAATGTGTGTCTGCCGCTGCAGACTGAAAATCAGGGTAATCAACTGCAGGGTGCGTTTCTGCTCTTCTAATGTATGCAGCTAATTACATTGAGCCATAATCACCTAATGCTAATTTCAACATGATACGGTGAATGAAGTTACACAGAATGTTAACGCGGGCTTAAGGTACTTGGAAGATCTATTTCAATCAATAAGAAGTAGGAGCAGTTACTCGAGCATATATATGTATTAAGAAGATCAAATAATTTTTTCATGCTTTAAGGTAGAGATTGGTACAGATTTCACCAATGTCAGCTTCGTATTAGTGCCCAAACTGTTGCAGTAGTACCTGTGCCATTTGTGTGTTTTATAGAACCTATTTATTTTTTGGCTAACCGGGAAAAAAATGAATCCCATAGTTACCTAGTTTGAGCACATTATTCCTCTAGACATCCTTTCAAAGCACCAATATAATAGAATATTGACTGTATATGAATTGATGGAAAGAATAAAGTCTAGTCGTGACCAAATCATTGAACTTTTCTGATTCAAGTTTTGATCAATAATGTATTAATTTAGAACCCCGAGCAGAAACCTTTTACCTTTTTTTTCCTCTCACACTTTCTATCTTTCTTTTATCAGTCTCTTATCTCTCGGCATTTAAAAGGGATCCCATCATGGTTCTGTGCGATGAAATGAAGACAGTGAAGTTGTGAAAGGTTACCAAATTGTAACTTTTATATAAAATGTGTTATTGTGTTGCTGTGAAAAGACTTTTTAGTTATTGCAAGATACCAGAGAATTGTGAGCGAACTTTGGAGCACTCACCCTCTTATTATCAAACTAACAACAAACACCATCTTTTCATCTGCTGCCGTCTGCCTTGGCTGACATCTTTCATGTCCCAGCCAAGCTGTAGGATTCTCAGCTCTAGGCACCCTCTCTGAAATGCTCAGCTATATATTTTTGGATTATTGGATTCTGGAAAATATAATTTCTGCCTGGTGGTAGCAAACGAAATGGAAGGGATTAGATTAGATACCATTTTACACGTAACTATGTACTTAGTTATTACTGGAATTACCAAGAGTAGCTAATATCTAAAAAAAGTTATTTTTCAATTGTTTTCAGGGAGATAGGAGAAGTCTCAGAGCTGGTAAAATTCACTGTGATTTAAGAAATTCTATATCCTGGATGTCATAAATTCCCTGTGTGACTGTGTACAAGTCATTTTGATTGCCCGTTAAGAAAGCCCTGGAGAACCATGTTTAATCTTAAAAATACATCCTTGTTTATTCAAAAGGAGGAACATGTGCTTAATATGAAACTAATGCCTTTGTCTTTCTGGCCAGGAAGGAGACTCCTTCTGTGCCTATATTAATTATATCACTTCAGATGATCACATTATCAGTCAGTTTTAGGGGTTTTTTTCTTTCCACTGGGAATGAGGAACTTAGAGTCATTCCCTGATCTGTCTTTCCACTTCGGACTGTAATCTATGTAAAGATCGTAATTTGTTATATAATGGAAAAGTCATCTAATGTGAGGCAGCCTGGTGCCACTGTAATACAAGTAATAAACAGCAGTATCTCATAATCTAATGGCTTTTTTCTTCTACAAATAAAGTCAGTGGCAAGGTCTTACATAAAGATTTAAAGAGACAAAAATACGTCATGGTTCATATATTTTCATAATTAGTCTCACAATGACCTGCAAACATGGTCTAATTTATGTGATTACCTGATCAAGTGAAATAGATCTCTCTAAAGACTGTGATCTGCAGTTACTGGAGACAAAAGTGCAGTACATTTGCTATGCATGCTTTAGCTTGCAATGAAGAGATTGCTTCAATGCATTTTCGTCCTAACCGCTTAAGCATTTTGCATAGAATTAATAACTGTAAGGAAATGATTGGAGAAGTCGAAAGGAATCTTTCACACAAAATACCCCATAGCACATGTGTATTTTTAATTAATATTCCTGTAAATATAGTTGCAGGTGCAGTTCACTTTGAAGTTAATGGAGCTGCTCACATCACATAGTCAGACTGGAAATGTATTTATGTACAGACATTCATATATGAAATTATCCTGATCTGGTAGTTCTTTTTATCCTATTTATCTAAAACAGCTTCAGATCTCTAAGTGCAAGAATGAGTCACAGAGAGGGCAGGGGGAGATGCTTGAAGTATTTTGGTGTTCTGTTTCTGGTCAGAAATACATTTCTAAAGTAAATTTTATGAAGCATTATGCCAACCACATGCTGGAAGTGACATTTTTCAGTGAACACAGTGCTTTATCTGTCTGTGCTTGGGAGGAGGTGAAAGCAATTAGTGCAGTTTGGATCCAAAGCCAGACAAGATGTGCCTTGCCATGTTCCAGTGCTGACGGGAATTCATGAACAGGGGGCTGCGTTCAAGCAGATTTGTTTGGTGTAGCTGAGAAGAGAACAAAACTCATCTATTGACATGACTTTAGAGCACTGATTCCATATATCCAATCCTCCCTCTTTGAAAGTAAAACACTGCTGTTTGATTTGAATACAAAATATTAAAATTGAAGGAACTGAAAGAGGAGCTGGACCTGACCTTAACAATAAAAGAGTTATTCCTCCTGCCCTACCCTGCTCATTAGGGCAGCAGGGGAGAGAGTCAGAGCTCCTTCTAGGTAACCTCTCTGCCAAAGCTGTTTCCACAGTGCAGTTATTGGTTCTGGGCTCTTTTTACACCTAAAGGCATTGCTACAGAGTGATTAACATGGATTTACAGAGTTCCATTAGACTCTTAAGTATCAGGAGTTGGATCAGGACACGTCGGATGAAATTTGGACAACTCTCCAGTATAAGCATTCAGATGAGGTACTTGGCTACATGAACCAAATTTTCCTCTGTGGAAAAGTGGCTACCATTTTCTTGTGGCACAATAGAAAATGAATCAGAGGAGGGACCTCTGTAGAACATATCATTATCACCTTCAAGCACAATTTACAGAGGTCTGTGTGAGCGTTTTTGAAATGTTTTCAAATGCTTTTACTAACTTATAATGGGATCAGCATTCCTGTCTTGGCAATGCTAAAATTAATTCTCTTGTGTTTCGCTCTGCTTTGCACTTTATTGCATTCTGAACATAACGTTAGCCAGGGGTGCCAGTCAGGGCCTTTTTTTTCACCCCGATGTGAGGCTGCCAGTGAGAATGGGCCTGCCAGGAGGGCTCCTGTGAGCTGGGGGACCTGCTGGGCCAGGCTGGGCTCCCGTTTGCCTTGTGGGAGGGAGAAACTCTTCCCCGCCATCAGCCCCGTGTCTGTGTGCAATGGCCAGCCTGCATGGGGCTGTGCTCAGGTTATTCCCCCAGCCTTCTCGCACTCCTTCTGGCCACCGTCAACATGGAAGTGTGTCAAAACCCAGGCCTTGCTTTCTGCAAGCTGTTAAGAGAGCCTAACACTGAAAGCACAAGAGAGAAACAGAACATTAATCGAAAAGCTAGCTGTTGGTAAAATTTCACACTGACTGCATGTTGAAAGCATGCCAAAAAAAGGTGAAAAGGTTTTGTTTCATCTGTGTGATTTAGTAAATAAGGTGCAGTTTGTAAAACCTGATGGTGACTGATAGTGAGTCTGGCTGACACAGAGGTAGTTGTGGGCAAAGAGATCACTCCAGCAGTTCAGCTGCCACAGTAAAGCCTGCATAAAGATCTTACATTTACTCCACTTCTATTGCTTCTATGAAATACAGATCACTAGGAAAAAGGTGAAAGAAAGTAAAAACAACAAGGGAGTGAACACAAAGAGAAATTCAGAACGTGAGAAAAACACTGAAAAATAATAATTCAATTATCTTTTCGGCTTTCCAGTTGATGCAAATCTAGTTCTCGAGGTGGAAAGGGGAGGCACATTTTGATAAAACATAGCACAAGAGACTTTTTATGTGAGGTCAGCCTGCAGAAATGCAAAAGTCATCCAAATAAAATAGATCCCAAAAACTAGCCTAAAGCCCCAACAAAACAGTAATGTGTTAAACTGACTTCAAACCTCCCCTCGCAAACCCTCAACTTATCAGTGAGAAAAGCGGATACCAGACTTTCTCTGGGGAGAGTGAGATAAATGCTTCTTTATTCTGTTTAGGTTTGGGTTTTTAGGTTTTTTTTCCTTTGCTGTGAGGCATATGATGCCAAAAGGAAGATGTCTTACAAACAAACGTGTTCTGCTCTAAAACCAGTGCTCTACTCTAACACTTTGAATTTGGCTCCTGGGAGCCAGTGAGGAATTTACTTAGGAAAATAAAGGGGATCAAAAAGATGTTCCTATTTCAACTATTACAAGGTTGTGACCCAGCAAAAGCTAATTCCTGTCATTTTAGTCATTCCGCATCTCTTAATCCTCAGTTCGGTCTGAGCTCTCACCTCATCATGTCAAGTAGATTGGGAGAAGTTTATTGGCCTTGCCCACACCAGAAGTAGAGTTTTAGGCTGAATGCACACAGGACAGCTATGAAACAGAACTAGAATGAGCCATGGGTAGACAAAATCTAGGAAAAATTCCAAGATATTTGCTCATGAATATTGTCCACAGTCCTCAGCTCTGTGAAATGAAGTAGATATACTGCTTTGAATAGTTATTTTACACCTTCAAACACAATCCTGAAAATGGAGTTATTTTTGATTCTTCCATTTTCTTTAAATAATTGCAATTGTAGAGAAGACTTGAATATGCTAGTGGCATGCAATGAAATCTGAAATTTGAAATAGATTATATATTCCAAGTGGAGAACACTGCAATTGATTTATTCAAAATGCGACCTATCATTAGTAGTCAAGGACTCTCAGAAACATAAGGGTTCTGAATTAAAATGTCAATTTTTTGCCTTTAAAAGTAGAAATTAGCCATCATTCCTTTTCCTATGTATGGTCTGGCTTAATTTGCACAAGCCTTATATTAAATAATACACCTTAATGAAGATAGTTTCTTGCTAGGAGTGTTAACTCATTTTGCCATTGCCCTAGGCAACACTGGCTCTGCCTCCACTGTTATAAAAGGCTCTATTTTTTAAGGCAAGGAACTGGCATATTTTATTTTACCTGCAACACTTCTATATACAGAGAATAATTTTTAGAGTGATCTGTGTTTTAATATATATTTATCACATTGGTACAAAGGGGAAGAGTGAGCTGTACTAATGCAAGGCTTTAAGAGATCCAGGATTAGTTTGATGACTTCTACTTTACTTATATAATTAACTTCAAAAAGGATTGGCCCTCAAAGTGTGGCACGTGTAGGATTTAAGTGTTGAAATCCAGAACCACAATCCTCAAAACCTTGGCTTATTCTCTGGAGGGTCTTCATGTCATTGTCTCAGAAGAAATATTGGGCCACTTTCAGATGCTTTTCAGTCATCTCCAGAGCTTGTGTCAAATGATGAATATACAGAAGTAAGTCCTAGAAACCAACATGCTTTTTGAGGGACTTCCACCAGGAGCTCTAGTACCATTTTAGAAACTATCAGCTCAGGAGACAACTAGCTATTATTTGGAATTTGGTTACGTTTTCCAAGCATTTTTTTACCCTCTAGTAACATAACTATTTCTTTTCATAAATTAGCATTGTACAGCAAGTCTTACTTTAATTAGTTTTTTGCATGTATTTTTACTACATCTGATTCACTTTTATAAAGTGTTGTGTTTGTTTTTCCTTGTTGATGCATGAACATTATTAAGAGATTTTCAATGCATTTCAGTTTTGTGCATCAGAAATGTTATTTTTTAAAGTAACCTTATAAATGTTCAGCATCTGTTTAGCATTCAAATGCTAAATACTCAGGAGGCTGGATTTGCTTTCCCAAGTACATTATTATGAGACATAATAAATCATAATTAGAATTTTAGTCTAATATATTATTAAAGCAGTGCTGCTTAACTGTTCTGGCAAATGCCATTGCTGCTGTCTGAGGTCTTCAATGGGCAGTATCTCAGTTTAATGGGCTCCTCATAAACCAGTTAGGAATTTAAAATTTATTTTTCTTCTACATTTTCTAAGTAATTTTAAGCTTCTGGTTCTGTGAAACCAAAGCCTTTTTCCCTTCCAAAAAGACGTCTGAAGCTTCAATTGAACCAGACTAATTTTTATAAAAATTAATCAGCAATTAATTAAATTTTCAGAAAACATATTCTTGAAGAAGAAAAAGGAAATCCAGAATTACCAGAAAAATGTTGTGTGTATGTAAATTAAGGTTTTGGAAGTTGGGATCGTCAGGATTTACAGTGGACTAGGGTACAAAGTTACACAATTTTGTGTCAGGAGGAGGCATTTTTCTAGGAAGAGCAGCTTCCCGGTGATAATACCAGGCCCACGGGGAGACACTACAGTTCAGTCAGTCCCTTCCCTGGCAGCACCAAGGAGTGTGAATTTTCTCTCCCTGCTGCTCAGCCTGTCCCGCTGACAAAACTCCTGCGAAGCTCTGTGAGCACCGCCAGGGAGGTGCAAAACCCCTGCGGGGGGCTGGCCAGCTGGGGACGTGTCTGCTCTGGGAGCCTGGCTGCACCATTCCCCCCCTCATTTCCCAAACACCAGAAGGCTGCAGACGTGTGGTACTTCCAAAGAGCCCTGTGTGGCCCTAGGGTATTGTTTTCTTTGCTTGGTTTTCAGTGAGACACAGAATCCTACATCAGTTAGGCTCTTTCAAATACCCTACTGATGTAGTTTGTTTGCCAGAGATTTTTGGTAATAGAGAGTGATTTATACTGAACCAGACACCCATTTTCTCTTGGCTGCTATTCAGAAGCATAATTGTTTACACAAAATATTTTTTTCAGTTTTTTTCCTGTGAATTTTAAAGATTCCCTTCACCATATGTAGAGACAAGGAAAGCAAGTGATGCTGACAGCTACTGGTCTATAGAGGTTAATCTCTTTTAAATGAAACGTAAGGCCAGACCTTTCTTGTTAACTATAAAATATTATTCCCACAGGTTTGCCTATTTTCAGTCTTAAATATCAGGTTTTCACTTAATTGCTTGAGAGTATAATATGCTGGAAACACCTATTCAGAATAAATGTTCTGCAGACCTCCTGCATGCACTGATCTGCTGTAGTACACCTCATCCATTTAGAGCTGATAATGCCTCAAGCAAATTCCTGTGAAAGATTTTGTGCTGCAAGGTCCAAAGAGGTTTTTTTACACTTGTTAGGATTATCTGCTATGGCTTTTGTTTAATGCTCTTACCAGTTTCATGTTCCTAAATAATCCTAAAAGCCGTGTTGGGATTCCTTTGCTTATTTAGTTGTACATAAAGTTTGGAGGAACTAAGCTTAGATTTTTATAGGGAGATCGTTATTTACCATGTGTTTCATTTCTCTTTTTCAGATCCCGAATGTTTTTGGGGTAAGTGAAGATACTATAAATCAAACCAATTCAAATAGTGATCATATGTAAAATAAAAGAAAATTGGGCTGTATGAAATAAATAAACTAAAGTTACTGCAGTTAGACTGTGGGTATGCATGCACTCTAACTCTAGGGAGACAACCAAAATGCAATGCAAAAGGGGGTGTTTCCAGTCGAAATTTCTGATGCTTTCACCTAAATACATTCTCACACAGCTTGCACTACCCTCCTGCAAATTCTTTCCACTGAGTTTGTTCATTTTTATTCACCCTTTTTACTACAGAAAATTCCTCGTAGCTACAAGAAGAAATCTGCACCGCCTCGCCAAGCACACAGGGCTGAATGAGCTGGGAGGGAGAAGTCTGTTTTACTTGTTCACTGGGAACTTACAGTAGAGTCACACAGAGAACCCAAAATAGGACCCCTCTGAAGGCATTGTCACAAGGCCAGAACAGAAGAGAGCCCCGAGGGAGATCTGGGCAGTGCCTGGGTGCTGATTTCAGGGCCACCCAGGGCTGTGAACTTACAAACACCTTCTGTACAGAAGCCTAGGAAACCTCACTGGGACAAAAAAACCCTAAATAATAAAAAGATATGGAGCATCAGAAGGTATCCAGCACCTCAGAGGCGTAGGTCTTACACTTCATCTGCACTTGTTCTCTTTTAATACTTAGATTTTTCATGTATATTTAATACTGGCATTTTAACCTGTTCTGGTAATTATATTTCATTATGAATAGTACACCTTTGATTGATAGAGGGAGTTGACACTATTAATTAGGGTTTTGACCCCTCTTCCTTTAAAATGAATGACAAAAATCCCATTGACTTCAAATAGCAGAGGATAAAGCTTTAAAGAATAAGTTTTCCTTGTATTAATATCAAATAAATTCCTATACCTAGACACTGCTGAGAGATGACGAGTATTTGTGGGGAGACTCTGAGAGTCAAAGATGCCTTACCTCTTACTACAGAGGCTTCAATTTCAGGTGTTTTTGGCATTGTAAACTGAAAAGATGCTGTGGTGGGTTGACCCTGGCTGGATGCCAGGTGCCACCAAAGCCCCTCTATCCCTCCCCTCCTCATCTGGACAGGGGAGAGAAAATACAGTGAGAAAATACAACCAAAGCCTGGCGGGCTGGGATAGGGGCAGAGAGAGATCTCTTAGCTGCTCCTGCCATGGGCAACGCAGACTCGACTGCAGCACTGTTGTTTCTCTCCCACCTTCTCACTGCTCTCTCCCCTGGCTCCAGCTGAGCAGGGTTTTCCCCCTGTTACCCCAGAGGGGCTCTCACCCTCTCTGATGGGCTCAGCCTGGGACACAGGTGGGTCCGTCCTGGAGCCGCCTGGCATTGGCTGCATCAGACATGTGGGGAGCTTCTGGCAGCTTCTCACAAAAGGCAGCCCTGTGGCGACTCCTCTACCAAAACTTTGCCTCACAAACCCCTTACAGACACCTACTTTCATAATGCACAGGCTTGCCATTTTAAATGAGATCTGTGTCAAATGAAACGAAACAATTTTACAGAGGCATGTTCATTTTCTATTACTATGCAGTCCAAAGTATCACGGGACCTTTGCTACTGGCTTCAGCACGTCCCTGAACTAATTCCAGAAAACTGATAGATTTATGGAAAGTAGATCTCAATATGTTGTTCCCTCTCCCCTTATTTCATAGAACAACAATATTGTATTTATAACATCTTGCTTTCTGTATGCACATATTTCCTTTTGCACAGAGGAAAAGGTCTATAAACAATGGCCCTACTGGGATGTGGATAAGGAATTGTCCTCCCATCAGTGGGACAATTAATTATTCCATGTCAGAAACGAGAAAGGAAAAGATGCAAGACTGACGCATACAGTGCACTTCCCATCAGCACGAAACTGATGGGGGGTTGTTCAATGGGACTAATGTGGAAAATACATTAATAGGTACTCTATAGTGTGGAAAAATTTGAGTCTGGGATTGCAAAGATGTGTATTTTCCCCCCAAAAACAGAAGGTACCCAGGTCCTAACCATGTTTTGGCCCATATCTCCATTCATTTTTCCCTCAGTTTTGTGGGTATGCTTTTTTGTGGTGTTGTTACAGCACAGTGTCACTCAGAGGCAGGAACAAATGGAGCTTCTAAGATACTGGAGGAGATAGAGAATATTTAACACAGATTTATTCATGGAGACACACTTTAAAGTACAGAGAGAAGAATCATTTATGTGTAAATCATTGACTCATATAGTTTGCATATATAAGTTGAATTAAGTATAATGAATCATGAATCCTGAAGTGCGAGTCCCCTTGCACTCAGAATAACAACTCTCAGCTTTCCAGCCCTAAAATTAATATGGCATCAGCTTTTATGCAAGAGCTGGTTTATAAAATATCAGAAATATTTAAAAATAGCACTGATGTGGGCAAAGTTGTTTTTTTTGGTTTTTTTTAACCGTGGAATTTTAGAGGGTTATTGGACCATGACATTTTAGAGTTACTGGAACAGAGCTGGGCTCATGCTGCTGCAGTTGGCAGATGCCAGGTACCTGGTGCAGTTCCTCACCCATTGGGTTTTGGGCCCCTGATAAATCATGCTTGAAATTAGCCCTGGTGGGAGGCCTACCTTAAGAGGATAGAGAGCTAAGCTGCACGAGCCAGCTGATAATCCCCTTTCCATGTGGTGGATTTAGCGTGGTGGCTTAGAAAGTTCCCGTTTTGCCCTCCTGAGTTCCTCCACCCTTTGCTGTCTCTGGGATGCTCTCTGGCACCAACCTGACACGGGCCGTACCCAGGGGAGGTCGCGCCCTTTGCCTGCCCGTGAGGAGCACCTGCTTCTGCTGCAGCCTAAATTTCCCTTCTGCAAACAGGGACAGAGGGCAGGGAGCCATTGCCTCCCACCACGTGGAAATGATTAAAGGAATAATCATCATCTGCCCTGTCCAAGTTATGGCCCTTCACTTCCCAGATGAGTTAAATTAGTACAATCGCAGCCTGATTAAGCCACATCTCTTGCATCTTAATTTCCTTCTGGTGTATCTGGTTCAATCAGGCTCCTTCCAATAGATTCCCATTTCCATTTAGAGTATCACACCAGCCTTGCAGATCAAAGTGGACATTTATCAGAGTCTTTTTCAATGCATAGTTATACTATAATGGAGCTCTCAAAAACTAATTTAGGATACAGCAGCCTACATAGATCTTGTTTTCATAGCAAGTTGCTTTTAAATAAATGACTGATAGTACTAAGAAAATGAAAAGTGAATTTGCATAAGATGGGGTTTTTTTAAGTCGGCTAAATGTATGCAGAAATATATTTATCTGATGGGATATATGAGGGAATTGGACAAACAAAAAAGTCTCTTCTATCTATAAAGATATGTGGTGGTAACCAATTTATGAGAAATTATATATAGTGCTATGTACTTCCTGATGGAAACTTAAGAACAGACGTCAATGATAAAATCACAGTTAATATCTCCTTAGATTCTTTTTCAGGGAATTGTAATTGTATTGTTAAGTAGGTTTTAATTTCCACACTATTTAGGCGCATAGCAGAAAAAAAAAAATAAAAAAAAAAGTTAATGAAAATTTATATAGAAAGATGTAGAATTACCCCAGGAGGATGTAGAAATGCTCTACTTTGACCCTGACTACTTCATTTTGTTGGACTGTTGAGAATTTTTACCAAAAAAAGCCACAAAAGCTTAATTTGGAAGATTATTTCTTAGTTTGATAGAGATATGTAGCACAAATATCTTAGGTGTTTAATAGTATGAATAAAAACAAGAAGACAAGTAGCTACAGCCAAATTCAACTTTTGTTTCATTAGTTTGCTCCTCAGATATGATAGGGGTGAACCAGAACTTTGCATGAAGTGTGAGTCTGCTGTAAAATCTTGGTAAATATAAATCTCCAACAGCAAGAATATTCAAATGCTACTGTGATTAGTTTAGTTCTAAAACAAGCAGAAAATATTGCTCCAGGATATATAATTAAGTTGCACAGGTTTAACATATTAATAACAAACTGATCATAATGATTTACCTGTACCATAGATGGGGGCTTACAGAGATGTTAGAAAATGCATTGTTGTTATTTTTACTACTATCAAAAACTTCTGAAATATTCTGTATCTGCTTTTGAAGGGTTCCGAGTTTTCTATTTCCAAATCAGGATAGGATTTCACAAATAAAAGTACATTGCTAACAAATAACAATCAGTTAGAAATAGTCAACAAAGAAATATGTTGTTAACTTTAAAATGTATTTTTGCCATTATTGTATTACTACTACCTTCTCTGAATTCCAGCTGATCTTTTCTGTTCCCTTCTAACTGGGAAGCAAATTGTTAAAGAACAGAAACTGGGCAGTTAAAATTAGATGTTCGGTGGTCGAGTTTGTTACATGCCATCAGTGTATGCTGCTCTCATGGTGAGGATGGCTTTGTTATTTATGTACCTCACATGTAAAGCTGTCACTTTCCAGACAGTCACACAATGGGTCTTGGCCAATTTGCAGTTTCACCCCATTTTAGGGATTTCTAAGTTGAAAAGTTGAGTGGTTCTCAATAATATCCATAGTATTGATTTCTTTTTTTTTTTTTTTTTTTTTGTGTCAAGGTCTGATCTCATGGTATTCTAATATTTTTATTGACTCTAATGAAGGAAACAAATATTTTGCACTTTTTGTCTTAATTTGTTAAGATTAAAGGTCACACAGCTTTTTAAAATTCAGTTTCATTTTTAATAAATTAGTTAAAGAAACTCAAGACCATCTCCATGATCCAGACAACCCTTTAAATTAGAAACATCATACACAACAATTTAAAAAATTCTACCAAATTCAGCAGAAGAAATCAGAACCTCCACAGTCCATTCAGGCCATCCGACCAAAGTGAGCCACTTGACAGGCTCTTTATCCCATCGTATTCCTGACTTGTGTCTGGCCAGCAAGGCTCAGGGACATCCAGAATTTATTAGAAACAGAGGTCATTCCCTAAAGTATATGACATGCTATTTTCAGGCCACTCGTGTTGAAATAGAGAAAGTTTTTGTCTCAGGTGAGGCAGGGATTTAAAAGCCAGCTAATATGTCAGAGAGGATCTGTGAGGTTTGTCTCTGCTGAGGAATTATTACCGGGTAGAAGCATTTGCTTGGTGTTATGGCCAGGTAGTGAACATTACTGAGCTCATCTGAAGACACTCTTTGCCTTTGGCAGCAGTTCACACCTTGCTTCTCACCTAATACCACATTTTAAAATAAGTAGACCCAGCGAGAATCTTACAATAAATTGTTTCTCATGGCCAAACCAGCCTCTGGTGCAATATCCAAGACACATCAGTAAATAACTACAACACAACCACAAGCTTTAAAGGGCAGGAACACTTGATGACAACCACCTGTGCCATATTTGATGAGGACTGCCTTAGGTCCAGCTCTTTGCCTATGGAATGTATAGTATTGAATAATTTGGCTAATTATACTCATGCTTCTACATTCAAGTCTTCTAGTAATTAAGTAATTCTGCCCTGAACTAATCGAGTTTCCATTGAGTCGTTCTTCAGATAAGAACAGTTTTCAGATTAAAATTGGAACATGCATCTTTTATGAATTCCGGCGATTTTCTTTTAAGAGAAAGAGAAGGACCTAATGGTGTTTGAGTTACTTTTTGTTTGCCAGTAGTTACATCCATGAGATCAACTTTGCCTAAGTATTAGTGCTGGATACCACAGCACATTGCATAGTTCATTTCTTTTCATACGTGACCTTATAAAATATGTGTTTCTGGGATGCTGAAAAAAAAAAAATCTATTGCTTGCCTGAAAGAAATCTGAGGATTTGACTCACAGGTGCATTCCTGATACACCAGGGAATGGTGGGAATTACACTAGACATTAAGAACAAGATGGTGAAGGTATGTTGAAGCACTACCCCATACAAAATAATTTTTAACCCCATATATTTATGTTTTGTCAACATAAATATCCCCTGACCTTTGTCTCTCACATATACCTAAGTTAATAATTTAATGTTTACTGATATTAGTATTGATGGCATCTCTGTACTGATTACTCCTTCTGCAACCAGGGGATAAACCAAGGCCTTCCAAAGTGATTGGTAAATTAGAGTTTGTGCTTTCAGGAAGATTTAGGGAGATCTGTCCATCAGATGGTAAACGTTTAACTCTGGCTGTATAAAGATTACTAAATTAGGCATCCAAAGATATACTCATCAGTATTACTCCTTTCTTAAAAGATCTTGACCCCCATGTGACTGCAGGGTAGATATCACAGCTGACAATGTGCTCAGAAGTGATGTTCCTGAGCCTCTCGAGGAGTCCACAAGGTGAGAGGCAGTGACACTTCATTTTCCTGGGTAGTTGTGCTGTGTACGTGTTCACGCACAACACTGAAGTGATAGTGACACACTCTTTGCATCTGATCAGTCATGGTACAAAAGCCAGAGGGAAATATGTATAGTCATAGGGATGAAGTTCCCAAGTGTTTTACTTTTGCAGCATTAGTGGCATTTCTGCAGATTCAAAAGGGGTTATTCTGTGCATCAATAGCATTAAAGCTGAGGGTACAGCACAAACCAAAGGAGTAAATGTACACTCCTGTAATATTTACACAAACACAAACCCATAAGCTTCATCCTAAATTCAGTTTTAATTATAAACCATTCAATAACCAACTGGTATTTCTACATGTGTCCAAGCTTACACACACTAAAATCTATGAATTTGCCATTCTCTAAGGTCAGAGTCTCACCCTATAAGAACATCTGAGCTGTGCCAGAAAAAAGAGCTTCTGTTTTCAAACCTCATGAGCTGGCATGAAACACTAAATTAATATTCAGACATTATATTTATTATACATGACAAGAGATAATAAGGTGTTATTAATTCATAATAAGTATCATACATTAGGAATGTAATGAAGATGCAGTCTCTGACTTTAAACCAATTATATCATTTCACTCTTTTATGTCGCAAAATTTGCCCAAATTTTCTAAAGAGTTCAAAAGGAATAGAATCAATTCTTCTTGAAAATTTTGTTTTGTAGATGTGAGCAAAATGTTGCCAGTCTTCCCTGTGAGTCTCACTAGTATTTTCTAACTGAACTCAGAGAGATACATGAATATATTTGCCTTTAACAGAAGGATGTTTTTGCAAAAAAAGAAAATTGAATGTGGGAGTGTACCTGCAGCCCGGAAGGTCTGAAAGCCAAAAGGTGAATTCAAAGCTACACACAGTGTCTTATGGAAGCCTTATTCCTGCATCTTCTGTACTTGAGAATGGTAGTATTTGGGATGAGAGAGAACACTCTGTTTCCTCACTTGTTCCTCAAGTAGATTTTTCAATATTTTCTTTCATTAACCTTTAATTAAGATTTTAAGACTCTGTAGCTCATTGGAGCAGCTCCAGATTCCAATAGTAGGTAAATATTAATATTATTCATCACTGTCATTCAAACCTAATATTCTTTCCTACCTCGGTTGGTGTTCATATCAAAAAAGCATCCAATTGAAAGTGTTATATTTAACTAAGAAACGAGTTTGCCTGTGGTAGTTCAAGCTAAATATTGAGAGGAGGATTTATCAAGCCTGCTATATTGAAAAGCTGCTGGAAAGGAAGATGCTGCTTGAAATAAGACCAAGAACAAAAACGTGTGATGGGCTAGAGTTGCTGTTAATAATTATTTCTGTGACTGTACATCAGTACATCACACAGTTGTAATGCCATGACAGCTGTGAGGAGCAGCAATGTGTGGGAACTTTATCTTGAAAGATCCCAAATATGCAATGGATGGAGCAGACTGCAGAACAGACTCTTGGACAAGAATGTGTGCCCTTGGTAGCTTGCACGAAAGGAGTGTTTGGGGAGGAGAACCTCTGCCTAGCCCAGAGGTGCACAGTTAATCCAGAAACTGCTTCCCCCAGACTCTGCCCCTGCTGCTCAGCCCCACATCGTGCTGAGCATGGAGCGGTGCCTCAGACAGCAGGGCAGAGCCCACACCTCCTTCCTTGGGAAATGTGCCACCTTTCCTCAGGGTGATGCCTTGGAGAAGCTGCCTAGAACAGAGGCCAGACAAGATTAAGAGAATAAAATGGGTATTTATTGAAGGGCCTTCAATAGGTTCACCTTGGGCAGTCAAAAACCTTCTCCAGGAGAGGCTACACGCAAGATGGATGGCCAGTCATGAGTTTTCTACACTTTTATAAGTTTTGATCAATTTACATATCATGGTTAATCCTCCAATTACAGCTTCAGGTAATGAAGTAATTTACCCCAAGTTCATCCCCCCTTTTAGAGGTGTAGTTTACATATTTCAGGGCCTGGAACAACAAGGTGTCCTTGAGTCCAGACCTAGAGAGGATTTGTTATGTCTAACTAGAATGTGAGAACAGGAGCTCACAGACTGTATGGAGTTTGAAAGCTACACACTAAAGCAGTACAGGGTCTGAAAAATATAAAAGCTAAATCCTAAGGCATCAAGGGCACACAGACAATTTAAGGTCCTAGGAGGAATTTTTGAACTGTGTGACTCTCATTTTTTGACCAATGCAATTATGTTCATACATGTACTGTGTTTCTTGGATTTCTTTCTCACACGCAGAGAAAAGACAAAGCATTCCCAAACAGTTCCCAGTTCCATAAACATTCCCTAAAATCAGGATAGAGCAGCACACATTGTTGATCAGAAGAAAGAAGGAAATGTAAGAAGCAACTGGTCTTGATTTACTGAATTTTTAGACTTTTTCAAACTCTCATGATCACCAAAATTTAAACCTGATCCACCTTCTCTGTTATACAAGAACATAATTGTCTGCCTGTGGCATTTTGTGCATTGGAAGCATCTGTTGGAGCTCCAGAAAGAGTAACTGCCTTATTGAGGTTTATACACATAACTTGAGATGAAAGCAGCTGAAAATGCACCACATGCTACAATGCCTTTCCTTTTCTTCCTTCCTTTCTTTCCTTCTTCGGGGAGGGGAGGAGACATTTTCTTTCAGCCATGGGCTGAAGCAGCTCTCCTAGAACAGTCTGGCACTGGTGGGAAGTGAAAGGGGGAAAATGAGAGAGAACATTGCAAGACAGAAAGCCAGGGCATTTTCTGTCACTGAACCAAACTTTTCTACCTCCTTCTGTACCTACTGCCTAAGGAGGAAAAAGTTTATAAATAAAAACCTATGCTAAGCAAAGTATTCTTCAACTGATGCTGAAAATGTCTGAGATGCTGCAAAGCTACAGAAAAAGAAACACGGTAATTTAAAACAAGCTATACAAGGAGCATGGAGTGATTCAGAAGGCTCTTGTAAATCAAAGGTCTCACTCTTCTGAACAGATGACTTTCATGATTTTTTCTTGCATGCTTTTAAAATGAATGAGTCAGCCTATTAAGATCAAACAAGGGAAAGGAGGTACTGTATGTTTCTCTGCTATATATGCAGTTATTAATCCAATGCAGAAAATAAAATGTTCACATAACTTACTTGAGACACACACTATTGGATGACACTGTGTTTTGAATTATTAGACAACAGTCTTTTATTAGACAACACTATGTTTTGAATTTAAAAATTTTTTTTACTTTCGATTTAAAATTTTAGCAGAAATATTTTGAATACCTGAATAAATGAAATATGAACTCATTCCTAAAAGCTATTGTCTTACATAGATAGAGAAAATATTTTAAAAGGATGTTAGTATTTGGGTTCCCTAAACTTCTCTCTTAATGAAAATTTCAATGGCCCTCAGTAGAGTCTATCCACCGAACAGAGTCAAACAGTTCCAGTATCTGCTTTTCCCTCCATTTGTGGGAATAGATGCCTGGGGACAGCTTCTGTCAAGAGAAATAAACCTCGCCAGGCAGATAAAAGTGGGCAAGCAGGAAGCACATTAAAACCAGCATCTTGCACTGTGAAAGGAAAGTGATAAGAGCTGATCCTCGCTTTCCGTGGCAGATGATATGCCTGTAAATGAGCATCTGGTTAATAGCACCTTATCTCATCTCCAGAGAACCTGTCTGGACAATATGATTGAAGGTTGGTTTTTTTGTTGCTTTGTAGCAGTGTTATTTTCTGTTTTAAAGAAAAAACCTCCAGTTTTCTGCATTGGCAGAGCTTGGACTACTCTTATGAAGAAAGTTGGCATGGTTGCATTTAAACATGCATATTACAGGAGTCACTGACCCTCCAGGCGAACTCAGCCAGCCTGGATGGGTACCTGCTGCCTGAAGCCTCGCTGGCTGCTGCTACACTGCTCTGGGAACTCAGGGGTGCTCAGCACCACTCCCCTCAGCATGGAGGACCACAGCAAAGATTTCTGAAGAGCCAGCAGTGTTTAAATGGGAAGAAAATCTCATGTGACTCTGCACGTGGTCAAAGAGCTACCTGTGTCCCGGTCAGCTGTGCAGCCATTTTTAGTTTGGCACCTTTTGCATGCAAAGCTGTAGGAATGACGTATCCAAAGAAACGTGGACCACAGTCTTTGTGTGCCACTGCCAGTTTTTAGAGGAATCCTTGGTGCCTGTTGTAGTTTGAACTGCTGGGGCTTTGTACTCTGAGCCAAGGCAGAGTGCTCCTGATCCCCCACTGAGGGAGCCCCACCAGCAGCCTGCTGCTTCAGCTCAGCGGGACACTGCCTGTGGAGCTTATTCCGGAGTTTCTGAGTGATGGGATTCATAACCCTGCTGAAATCTTGGAAAACAGGATCTCATTTTATAACACATAATATATCTAAGAAATGGGCTGTTGGGAGTTCATTAACATTGCAAACTAAAAGGGTTTGCACTGTTATGAACAGTACCACGTGA
Organism: Pomatostomus ruficeps; assembly: GCA_013400735.1. NCBI lineage: Eukaryota > Metazoa > Chordata > Aves > Passeriformes > Timaliidae > Pomatostomus > Pomatostomus ruficeps. The sequence continues at coordinate 42,185 of VYZT01020247.1, read as the reverse complement.
TGTGTTTTAAAACCATGCCTGGCTTAAGTTTGCCTTAGTCTTCCTCTTAGCCCTTTGAAAAAAGCTCCTGATGTCTAGGCAATGAATAGTGAAGTCAGATGACCAACAGCAACCTTCTCTATTGCTGAAATGAACCAGAAGTATATAATATATGACTGGCCAGGGTGTCTAGCTTTTAAACTGGTACCAACAAGAATTATTCTTGTCCCTTTGGAGGGACAGATAACATCATAGCTGAGATTTTTAAATCTATCCCCTGCTCATCTCTCACTGCAATTCGTGCTGCTCTGGTTTTCTGTCTAGACCTTTCTGAGCAGAGTCCAGCTCACTGAGCATTAGTCAGTTAATGTCATCCCTGGCTCTCTGGACTGTGTTTTATCTTGAAATGCGTGTGAAAAAGTAGACAGTGTGAGCTAACCTATACTTATCAAGGCTGACAAAGCAAGAGGAAATTCTGTTGAAGGAAGACATGGAAATTTAGCATGCAGATGACAGACAGAAGATATTTTAAATTCCCAGGGTTGTGTGGCCAGTGATGTCTCTCTTTCTCTGACAGATTCCCATTTGTTATTTCGCTTGTTGCCCTTTTGACGGTAATTTGCTTCTTCACGTTGGTCATTCTCAGGCCTTCTGATGACAGGCATGAGGAGTGCAGAATATTTTTCTTAGCCTTTCTGGACTCCTGGGCACTTCCCAAGGAGAAAAGAATAATGAGAATTCAGCCTTGGGTTTTTTGGTTGTTTTTTCTTCTGCAAGTACTGCTTGAATACCGTGAGGAGGAGAAGCAAGCGCCTTGTTTTAATTTCACACACTCACATATGTGCACGCAGATGCACACACAAACCCTCACAGAGGCAAGAGAGTTATGCCTGCAGGGTTCAGGCTGAGCTGAAGAACAAACTGTTTTAATGAATATTTTGATCAATCTTGCCAAATTGATTTAGAGTGTGAGTACAGTCTGGGAATTTTTCTCATTAGTAGTGAACTTCATGTTAGAGGAACATGGAGTGGTGAGCTCATTAGGATCAGCCTGCCTGCATCTGAAGGCGTACACGGTGACAAGATGACACGAGTGACAAGAGACAGGGGCTGTGGTGCTGCGTGTTAAAAATACCTCTTGCAGGGCGGCTCTGAAATATTAATTTTACTAACATAGTTCTTACAATCAGTTACCAAGAATTAATAGAAGAATGGGTTGAGCTGAAAGAATTTCCCTAAAAGGAAATCTGCTGGCTCCTTCGGTGAAGAGTGGAACAAATCCTGGAACATCTGCCTTGGCTTAGCAGCTTGTTTGCTTCAAAGAGAGGAACATGCAGCAGATCTGTTACACAGGAAATCACAGCTATTTCTCTTTACTGAGCAGAAGCATACACAGGACTGCCAGGCAGGCTTTTCCTGTAATACACCTGTGCTAGCAAAACACTGCTGCAAGGAAACAAATGAATAAGAACAAAAGCAATGGTAGGAGGACAGATGAAACAGGCAGGCCTGTGATGCTGTGATGGACTGACAGCCAACCTCATTTCCCTTGACCGTAGCCAAGGCACGGCAGCAGCTCCAAGGAGCCCTGGAGTGGCCAGGACAGAAAACCTGCCAGCTGAAAACATTCCCTCCTAACCCCCTGAGTTAGTGGCTGCCTTATGGCCTGAAGTATTGGACTTTATGTCCTCTATAAAAGCACTTTATGCTCTCTAATGTAACGAGGGAACTTCTGATTGTACATAAAAATGTCCACTCTTTCTAAATCCTGCTGCATCCTTGACCTCACTGATACCATATGGCAACAAGTTCCAAAGGTTAATTATAAGTTTTGTAAGAATGTCTTCATACATTTTAAATCTGTTGCTTTTAAACATTTTTGAATACCCTTTTCTTCTTCTGTTGTAGAACAATTTATATAGAAGTATAGACACTCTACAGTACACAATTCTTACATTTATCTCAGCATTTCCCTTCTGCTCTGCTTGAAATAACCCCAAACTCACCATGAATTGAGTATTTTTTAACACCAGTTTCTTAATCTCACTGCCTCTGTCCTGCCTTTGAAACAGGTAGCTCAGAAAGCAGTGTGTCATCTTAAGAAAAGTCCTTTATTTCAGCCATTTTCATCACTGGCATTATACATAAATGTGGTTCCTTTTTTGCTACACCGTAACATTTTTGTCTTCCCTTACACTGACTATTTACAGCTATAGTCAGGATGTTGCCTTTACTTATTTTATTCTTTTCTCCTAAGTAGCTATTTTGAATTTTGAAATTCTGGGTGTGAATTTATGACAAGTATGCAAAAATTATTTTTAAAAAACAGTTAAGGAAGTGTATTGATCTTCCTGTTCCAAGATCAATGTAGCAAACAAGGAACAACCTTTATGCTTAATGTCTGTGCTGAAAATGGTTATACTATGTGGAGGTATTCTTTCAGAGGTAGTTGCTTGTTTGGGGTGGCAGCTTGTGGGTCTCAGCTTGTCTTTGAAGAGAGACTGAGAAATAAATCCATGTATTTCCCAAATGTCTGCAAATCAAATGTAGCTCTTGGTCAAACTCAACTGAATTGTTTGGAGGGCAGTGATTTCACACTTGAATGAAATGTTTCTTGATCTAAAATATTATTTCTTATATTTTAATAATGAAAATTAGTTATTGCTACCGAGTATTCCTTGACTATTTTTCTGACTTTTTCGATTTTAATTTTAATATAAATTTAATAATGTCACAATTTTCTGCATTTCACAATTTTTTCACTGTATAGTAATCCCCATTCTGTTTTATCGCTGTTGCTGTATTGTAATCCTGTGCAGTTTGGCAAGGTTTCACTACTCATATTATTTGTAATTGTTAGTCTCTTAGCAGGTTCTGGTGCAACTTCATTTCTTGTCCTCTTTGTGACAGATGCCTTTCCCCCCACAGACAGGGGTGTGTTTTGCATGTTATTGGCTTTGCATCAGACCTGTTTTAAGAGCACCATAAAAAGTTATGTTCTGCAGTTTTCAACAGTAAAAAATTTATGCAAACTGGAATTATTTATATACTGTTAATTGATGTGAAACAATTTGCAATTCTTTTTTTCCATAGTCAAATCAGTAATTATGTTGTAAACAGCCAAATCATCTGCACTAATAACTTAAACATAACTGTATGTACTTTTAATGATCAAAGATTTTTTTTCATCTAATTTAATTTTAGATACTTGCTTTCAAATACAACCAGGTTTAAGAGAACGCACCAATAATTAATTTTGAGACAGGATCCAAGTCATTAGCTTTGATTTATAAGTAAAACTATCTGGGTTTAAGGATATACAGAATAAATCTTTTTTTTTAGAGTATTTCTTTTCTGTAAGAAGCATACAGGATGGATTTTTGCCTGTGTACTACTCAATGTGAAGTTATCAGTATGATTTCCAACATGCTCTGCATTCTCCTTTCACCTGTCACCAGACTAGTTGATGTGTTTGCTCAATACAGCTATGTCTTTAATCAGGGTAAAAAGATGTAACTTGACAGAGTGTAATTATTTTAATTGCTGCAGAAAGACAGAGAACTAAATTATAGGAGAAATTTGATTTTCAAACTTTGGTCTGTTCTAGAACTGGAATAAGATTTCAGACATCTAACAAAATTTTGAACTTTGAGGATTGGTCCTTTCAAAACTACAATAACTTTTTCTAAAAGGTCCAATCCAATATTGAAAAACATTTCTTATATATGTGAACACTTCTAACTTTGGAAAGACTTGGTTTTCAAGCACTTTTAGGGTTTCTGTTGTACAAAATAAATGTCAAGCAGCTTGTTCAGCAACCATGCCATCTTTTCATTCTCGTTTGTCTACCCTGAAACACTTTCTGTCAGGAGTGGACCTATTTCATTTGACAGTCACACTAAAATAAAAATAATTTTGATGGCTGACATTCCTCCCTCTCTTCACCCCTCCAAGATGTTTTAAATTGTCAGAAACAAAATGGAAAGGAGTCTTTGGGCTTCAGGTTGCAAACAATCACTGTTGGATGGTGGGATTTTTAGATAAACTTTGTGTTCAGTGCAGACTCGGACATATTGGAGCCTCTGTCAGATAGCCCAAATTGTGGGCCCCTTCGCGGCGTTTGCCAGGAGCAAAGCCGCACTCTCATGGCCCAGAATTCAAGAGATTTCTCAGGTGTGGGTGTGTGTGGCTTGAGCATGAGCAGGTGAGGGCTGAGCAGGGCCAGCATCTGCAAGAGAAGGCAGCAGCCCCTTGCTGGCCCTGTCCTGGCCGGGCTCTGACACAGCCCCGCGGCACTGAGTGAGTGCCGCATTTACACCCAGCTGCCCCCAAACCCAGGAGGCAGCTGCAGCCCTGCCAGGCCACTTGTGTCATCTTTGTATTCCTGTACCCTCAGTGAATGGGGATTGCTTTCACTGTTTGACAGCCTAGAAAATCCACAATTCGAAACAAAAGACATCCATTCTCAAGGCCTTGGAGACTTCTCCTGCCTGCAAATATTTGTGCCTAGCTCCTGCTCTCACCCTGCCCACAGAGGGCTCGGTCCTAGCTAGCAGGGGGCTTTGTAGCTCTATTAGTTGTCACCATCAGAAGACACAAAGTGGTTTTATTTTTTGTCTTTTCCATGCTGCTTTTGTGTGAAAAGAGAAGCTCTGGGAATTTGTTGTTTGACATCCTCAGAACGCCAGGGCAGGCACCATTTTCAGACTTTATGGCACATAGTTTAGACTGTCACTTAGGTCACACAGCTTAGCATTTTAGTAGTCTTTTCCTCTGAGGAAAAAAAAATTATTTTGAAATCTCTGAGTTCAGAAATATAAAAGAGAAGCAGAAGAGCACAGAAATGTATCCCAAAGAGCTTATGCCCCTAAGTGACATGGAGTAGGTGAGAAACATTTTCAGTTCTCTTAGACACTTTCTGAGCAATTTCTCTGATTTATCATCTATTCATGAGGAGACAGGGCCTGATACCATGTTAAGGCAGGCTGCACAGAGCACAGGTTTACTTCTAAGTAAAGCTTACATAATTTAAATAACTGCAGTTGGGGAAAAAACCAAAACCCAAATCAAATCAAGACCAGACAGGTTTTTAGATGCAGTAGTTTTGGTTTGGTTTGTTGTTTTTTTCCCTCAGCTATGTTTTTCTAATCAATACTACTTACAGAAGAGCTGTAATTTCTTTATATATTGCTCCAGATAGATAACAACTACAAAAGTTCTCCCATACTTGGGGGACTATTTCCACAATTCCGTGGATAGAAATTGGCTGCAAAAATAATCTTAAAAAGCCATTTGAGTAGTCTTGCAACTGCTAGATGATTACTTGGCACAGAGACTGATGGAAAAGGTAGCACTTTTGTTCAGGTTGTCAAGTGACATCTGAAATCCCTAAAGAACTTGTTAAAAATCAGTTTCACTGCAGATGCTGCCATATAAAACTGCTTTTTTTTTTTTTTTTTTCTTTTTTTAAGAAAAAGGGATCATAAATATTGTACTTGTTATCCAGTCACAGAAAAAGTCACTGTTAAAATTATTAGCTTTTACCTGCATGGGAACATGGTATGGAACAGTATTTGAGGCATTAGAATTGTCAGTCAGTGCTTCTCTGAGTGATACAAGCAGAGGAATCTCAGGAGAGGTTTCTGGATGTGCTTTGTTTGTGGTGGGAGTCAGGAGCATAAATGAGTAAAAAATCAGCAGATGGGGGGGTCCTATTACTGGTCCTCTGGAGCCCAGCTGGCGAACAGAAGAGAATTTCTTCATGAAGGTGATTTTTCAAACCAAGATGGAACAAGCAAACAGGTGGTGGTGGTGAATACTCCAGTATCTTTCACGGAAATGCAGTCTCAGACCCTGTGATGGTCTCAATCACTGGGTGAAGTGAACACGAATTGCTAGGAAAGGTCCTCTGTAACTCATTAACCATTAAGCACCCTCTGTTCAGACCTTAGCAGGGTGAATCAGCTCCCTTGAAATGAAGTACTCGTCCTATGACCAATGGTACTGCACAAAAGTGTTCCCCGTCCTGGCCTTCCCCTGGCCACTCTGCCACATCCTTCTCTCCGGTTCCTTGGCCATGTGTGGCTGAAACTCCTCAAGAACCGCAAGTGACTCGGGCTGTGATCAAACTGGAGGAAATGCACTCCTCAGGGAGCATGGCACAGAGCTCTCAGGGCACTGGGCAACGGACTGTGAAAGCCTGAGAGGAAACAGCCAACAAGTTACTGCCTCTGCAAGACATTTGAAAGGTTTAATTCTAGTTTCTTTCACATATTAATGTTGCACTTAAAGCTGCTCAAGCTTACAATGTCTTTTATTGAAAGGTTGAATGAGAGACACGGAAAGATCCCAAGAAATTGTTTATCTCTCTTTATAGTGATGCCATATGAGTTTGTGTTACCCAGTTGCAAATCTTTCTAGATGCAATTTATTCACATTGAGCACTTCAAGCTTCTTGTAACCCTTACTTCCTTTTATTTATGCAAGACTATTCAGTACAACATCTGCATACGTACTTCCTAATTGCTTCATCTGTGGATCTTTGTTAAGTAGTTTTTCACATTGTAAGATGTGAAAGGTTTGTTGTTGACTACACATGTAATTTCTGTAAGTCAACACTTCTGTTGTAAAAAGGTTCTATAGCAAAACATATTTTGAACTCTTCTTTTTCAGGAACTAATTTTCCTTTCAGTTTAAGACATGTTTTTTAAAATTAAAATGTATCAACTATTTGATTTTTTTTTCTCAAAAAAACCCCCCAAACAACAACAAAGAAAAAGAAAAGGCATACACAATCTTTTCACTTTAATGAATAACTGAACAATATGGGTCAGGAGAGGAGCTGAAATACACATTAAAGAAAAATGCTTTGCTCTCCATCCACGGTGAAGCAGCCATCTGAGGTAATTCCTTTTTTTTTTTTTTTGCCACGCAAAACTATGAAGTTAAAGAAAACTGCAAATTAAAGGAAAATCCAACACAAAACATGGTTTAAAGCAAACTAAAACGAATTGTTTTTCAAAATATCACTTATCCTCAAGTAAGAACCAATAAACTGATGTTTTTAAAGCCAGTTTTGGCAAGGCAGCTATGAGAAGTGCCTGGAATGCCACACTCAAGGTGCAATTCTTGTCTTGTTTCTGCAGTGGAGCAAGAGGTAAACGAAGGCTTGGGGCTGACATAAAACTCAGGCTTAGGGTTGACCTAGGTCAGGCGTGAGGGCAGGGGGAGATGAGAGGTGGGTGGGCTGACTGGGAAAGAGCACTGACACATACAGTGTTGAGGTAAGGCATGACTGTGGGGAAGGTTGGAGGGGAAAAAAAATACAAATAATTACTAGCAGAGATGTAATGTGACAGGAGAGAAAACAAACTGCCCCAGGTTCTGGGAAATTCTGGCTGTAGCGACCTAAGGGTGGAGCTCTCTGTGTACCTCATGACCTGTGTGCAACCAGCAGAGAACCTGCTGAGTATCAGCTGTGAAATACCCTGTGGTGTGCCCGAGTTAACTGGGAATGGAGGGATAGGGACTTCAGGGAACAAGGACCTGCTCCGGATGAAGAAGAGTTGAGAGAGTACAACCTAAACCTTTGTTTCTCCTTATGTGTGTGTGCAGTGTGATGTGCTGTTCTGTGCACAGCATGGGAATTAACAACATCCTGGCTGTCAGTTTGGAAGCCTCAGTGTTTCACCCTTGCCTTTCAGAACATTTAATTAGGTCTCTCAGTCAATAGAAAGGACCATTTAGGATTATTAGATATGTCATTAGAATATTAGGTATGGTTTTGAATATATGAGCAGAGCTTTCATTTTTTAAGTTTGTCAGATGGCAGGAAACAACTGAGAATAAGGGGAAAAACACCAGTTCCTACCTCTATAAAGCTCATATTGCTGAACTAATTACCCACCACTTGTAACTGGGGAATTTATAAGAACTCTTGAGTTTTGCTAAAAGAGCCTTGGCACTCTTTAGAGCAACCTTCAGCTGCCATTTGAAAGCTGTGGGCAATCCAGGACATCCACACTGGAAGTTTGGATAGAGATCCCAAAGAGCCCTGGGCTTAACCCCAAGTTCTGGATTTTCAGTCTGCTCTCGCTGGTGGGCAGATGGGTATTTGTACAGCCTCAACAACTGCATCTTTATAAGTGAAGCAATAAATAAAAACGTAACTTGTAACTTTTGTGGATTCTTAACTCAGAATTAAAATCACCATGTATTTTCCACTTGTATAGATTCTCCTTCTACCACAGTCAGTGATGTTATCTCACTACAGAAAGGCATCTCTTACAACTGTATTTTACAAGGTGATTGAGTGCTAGTGCAGAGCCCCTTGACAATTGTAGAGACATTTTCCTCCAGAATATTGAAATATTCTCTCGTACACGAAGCCTGGAAGCTTATCCCCTAGAACTCCTAAATTAATGCTCTATTCTGATCACCAGGTGCACAGTTTGGTGATGCCCTGTTGTGTACACCGAGGATGAAGGCACACACGTGAAAATGTGACTCCCCATGCTGTGACGAAGAGTTCTGTGTGAGAGATATTAGGACCTGAGTTAGTTTACACCAAGGCAGAACAGAGACCTGTCAGAAGGTGATGCAGAATAGATCCTGCAGGGTGGAGCCATTTCCACCAGATCTGCTCCACGTCTTTTCCCTGCTATGACTCTGATAGCCGTACATTGCAATAAATCACTCATCACAAGAAGCACGACTTCATTCCAGAAACATTCAACCCCACACTAAAGGATGGAACTGAGAAAATTCACTGATAATCCTTCTAAATTTCTCTTTTTATTCCATTGTTTTACCACATTGGTTTTGGCCTCCTTATTCCTATCTCACAGATTTAGACAAGTATTCTTTTATTCCCCGAGAAGTCAGATAGAGGGGTAGTTTTTTGCAGGCAGTGCAAGGGACGAATGATAAACATACAGAGGAACACACTGGACCAGACATTTATATCAATAGCAGATAAATATGAATAGATCCTAGATCAGACAAGGGGCTCTGGGTATCTGGGGTTCAGTTGTTTTGGTTTAACTATCGCCTTGTCTATAAGAACAAATCAACTGTGAATACTAAAAATTCTTAGTGGAGTTCTTTTGGGCCCCTGCAATGCTCTAAATTTATTTTTGTCCCTTTCTGCTTTGCATTTACCATAAGATTTGCTATAAATTGACCAGACTGTATCACAGAAACCCCAGGCAGAAAATGGACGAACAAAGCAGAAACCCAAGGATAAGGCTTGTCCCTCAACTATGGAAACACCACACACGCTGTTGATGCTTGTAAGGACCGTGCATGTGGCCACCACAGCGAAGTTCCCACAACCAAGATGCAGATGTGAGATGAATGGCCAAGATGAAGGCGCTGGAGTGCCTCAAGAGCAAAGTAAGCTGCAAATCACCAGGCAAAGAAAGAAAAAATGCCCAGGTATGTTCATGCACTGGCACACTCACTATTATTTCTCAAGGTGGACTGGTTTGATAAAACTTATGACCTTTTTTCCTCTACCCTATTTTATTTTCCAGTACTAAAAATACTGCAAGTGCCTGAGGCATAAGTCAGAGCAAACCTCCATTATCACTCCAGAGACCTGGCACTTTGCTCATTAGGCTTCTTAGGATCTCACTGAGTGACCTTGTTTGGTGGGAAGGCGCAGATGGAGTCTGTCAGTAAATCTTGTTAATGTAACAAGTATTCCTACTGCTAGAGGAGGTTTGCCCCTCACACAAGCGTTTCGAGCCCGAGTAAACAACCGCTATTCCCTCCTTCCAATGCCAGCCCCCTCTTTCACGCCACCAGGTACTCCAGCGTTTGTTTTTACTGTGAGTTACCAAAAAAAGAACATCCTGCTGTGAGTGTAGGAGGATCTTTCTCTCAAAGGCGGTCATACACCTCACTTCTAGAAAAAGTGATGTTTTCTTTTAAATTTGGATGTGTTACCTGGTAAACACAAAAGCTTTCTTCCGCTGTGAATCTTCTCCTGGGCTCAAGAAATACTTTTATGATAGGAATGCAGTTTTTTCCTAGATTCATGCTCACCCAGTTGCACTATACAATATAAATAATTACTACAAAAATAATAAATAGAAGGTTTATTTATGAAACAATTTTAAGTGGTTTAAAATTTTAGGACGTAGCCTATTTCATTTCTGTGAGAAAATAAAAAGCTGGTTTTAAAGTACATTTGGCTTCTAAAGGGCAATGCTAAAAATGTGACACCACCTTATCAATGAATGCCTTTGGGTAAAAGAAGAGGAATGCAACAGTAACTGAAATATTAAAGTAAAATTCAGTGTTGTGACCCTGAACACCAGGACAAATTTCACGCTGTATAAGCACCCATATTTTCTAAATGTTTTGCACTATTGAAGTACAGCAGCAAAGCTAAGAGTGGCTGAATTAGGGACTGATTTTTCAGTTCTATCTTCAGATTAATTTCCTAAGTTTCCCATCCCAATGCACTTGTGAAGACATCATTCCAAAGCAACAGCTTTGCATATTTTGAAGTGACATTCCATCCTGGTTTGCAGAGGAAAGAATCAAGCTTGAAGTCAACTGAGATGAATTCCTATTGTCTTTTCCATAACCACTTGGTTCTATAGGCTAGTTCAGGGCTCCAGCACTCACTTTTATTTGAGCCCAAATAAAAGAAAAAGAAGCGTCCTGCTTGCCTCTCTCTGTCCCTGCTGGAAGGGCTGACTGCAGGGGGGACTCTGTAACACCTGAAGGTTCGGATGGCTGAGAAGGAAGAAAGAGAACAGACAGAAGCAACCACATTGCTTTTACTTCTGCTTTTCCACCCCTCATCCCCCTCCTAAAAGCCAGCAAGATTCTGCATTGGAAAGCCAGCACTGTTCACAAACCTTACTAAGGTTTATAGTGCCTGCTTGTTTGTTTTTAAATACGCTAATTTATCTTATTCCATGTGTATTTCTGCCAAGTTCTTATAGCTTCCAAGGTTCAAACACTCTTTTTATTAGTTAAAAACTCCTCTTTGCTACTTGCTACTGTAGAGATTATAAAAAGAAATTAAATTTAGGACACCAAAGATCATCACAGGCAGAGGAATAAAACCTCCCTGCAAGCTTAATTAAAAGAAGGAGATGGTCTGATAACAGATAATATATTTCAACTAGGCACCAAAGGTAGAAGCAGGCCTGCAGAAAAGGACATCCTATCATTATTAAAATCTTTAAGGGGCATGGAAGCTGATGTCCAGATCCTGATACCACAGCAATGGTAAAGGCTTCTCAGGAACTGATGGGACAGAAATGAGTGGGGTATGTCAAACAGATAAATCGGACAGAGGAAACTGTTCTAGGCAGAAATGTGCCGGAAATGTTTGTTTTGAAGCAGAGTCCTGGCAAACTGTTTTCAACATTGTTGTTGGTAAGGTTTGAATAGCACTGGCTTATCTTGGTCTTGGCTTCAGGTTTTTAAGCAAGTGAAATTTTGCCCTAGTATGATCCATGACTCCAGAGGTATGTGCCACTTTCCTGTGCCTAAGAGGCTAAAAAGTCACCTAATCTGTGCTTCTTGCTCATTTGAAACTACTCAGCAGTGTAAGAAATAACTTCATCTATTGTCAGACAACACAACTTTGGATAATTCCTTGGGTAAAATCCTCCCTCAGTCTGTGCATGTAGATATTCTGCACACTTCACAGGAAATATGTGCTGGTCAGCACAAGTTCTGTAAATTAAATAATAGTAATAAAAATTGCTGGGAAATATGCTTTAGCTCTGCCTTTTCCTCAGCGAGGACTAATTAGGACTTGCATATTGTGAAGACTTCTCAAAGACAGGAGCTGATATTTGTCCCAATTTTGCACCCCGGAGTAAAACGGAAGCAGTGCCAAATCAGCTTTATTATTTCTGAGATTGGTAGGTCAGGATTATCAAGCCCTTTCTTTCACTTGTTGCTGTTCACTCGAGCTATTTTCCTGTTTGAGCAGCGCTGTATTGCAGTGATCAGTGTATTCCAGGTGTCCTGTCCTGCATTACTATCACTGTAGGTGCCTGCAGGAATGAAATAGCAAATCTTAGCAATTCTTCCTGGTAATAGTTTGTTCTTGCAGTTAATTGACACAGCCATGGACATAGAGCCTCAGATTGCTTCTGCATCTCTGCGGACACACTCGCAGAGAAAATATTCTGGTCCTAGGAAAATACCATTCCCTTCTGCTGATAGGCCCTGCAATGAAAGCCTGGGGCAGCTGGAAGAAGTGGAGCCTGAAATTCAGATTGCCTTCATTTTATCAAAGTGAAACTACTTTTATTTCCCCAGGAAATTCATAAGATATTTCAATTGCTAGTTGATTTTACCCAATTCATCCTAAACCATCCAGATTTTTTGGTGAGGTGTTGTTTTCCATTACATTCAAATGCAATTTTCCCTGAGTAAAAATTCTCCATTTGTATTGTCCTATTATTTTGGAGTTTTTTTTAGCTAACTTGCTAAATTTAGAAATGAAAACATGTTCAGCAATGAGTAAACTACTCTCAGACTGAAAACTTCAATGCAAGGACTTCATTTTTTATCTCTATGTTGAGTTTCTGTGTAGAGCCGTACTTGGCAAATACTTGAGTGATTGAGATGTTGGTTTCTCAAACACCAGAGCAAGTTTGCCACTGATTATGGTCACCGGGAATTGTCCTGGAGCAACATTTCACTTCACAAGGCTGAGTTTGCTGCTAACAGTGCAAAATTATTTACTGGTTTTTTGTTGAAATAACTGAGTTTATTTCTGTAAATTGGGATTAGGACTATTTTAATTCACATGAGTAATTTGCAGATCACAAAATACCCATAAGATATTTTCAGATTATTAAGAATACTGAAGGTGAAATGAAAAGTTAATCATGACATCATTAATTTAAGCATCATTCTTTACCTTCCTACAGGCCACTGTCAACACCTTTAAAACAAGCTCTAAGAACAAAATCTATGAGTTGCTATTTTGGAAGGTTCATGATTTCATTTGAATGCATGCAAATCCAGTGTAAGACCATTAAAATATATGAATAATTGAACACTTTCTACCAAAATTAGTTTTATTTGTGTGGAAAATAATATTTTTTTAAAAAAACTAACCCTCCTTCTTAAAAAAACCCCAGCCAAACAAAAAAAGAACAATGCTGATTTTCATAGGAAATTTTAAGAAAAAGTCATCTAATATTACTTTTCTGTCATCTCACATGATACACAAAATAATCTTACCAGGGATCTGGAACTTCATAATGACTGGCATCAGCTCCAATGTCCTTGATGTGTGTCATGGCATGGATTATTGCTCAAATCAATGCAAAGCAATTGCCAGCCAATGGAAACAACTGTCCATTGGTTTGTCCTGATCCATTTTCAGATAGAATCGCTACAGCCTCCCATGGATTTGCAATTACAGTCTAATTGCATGGCCTCTGGAGAGCGACACCCGAGGAGTGTTTGAGGTTCATGGTGACATTCAGAACAAAGCAAATTCGGTGAAGTTTGCAGGTCACACAGGAAGGGACAGCAGATCATGTGAAAATAAAGATGTCATGGTGAGATGTGGGTGTCACATCTGTTCTTGTTTGCAAAAACTCTAGGATGTCTGAATGGCTCTAAAATGCCCATTCTCCCCCATCGACTTATTTTAAGACACACAGAAATACTGTTTGTTTCTTACCTACAGAGAAAGAGTAAACCAGAAGAAAAGACAAGGACCAGTAGCTTTTACAGCAGAGATCCTGGAGAATCTCCTTGTTAAAACTGAGCAAACATCTTTTAGCAGTGCTGGTGTGCTAAACATCATGAGTCATTGGGGAAATTGGAGGGCACCTTCATTCTGCTAGATATTCCAGGTCTGGGAATATTTAATATAATAGAAACTGGCCAAAAGTAGTAGTTTTATGGCAGGTAGCCTTCAGACCTCACCATACACTACCAAAAACACCTTGTCCAGGAAATAGTCCTTTTTGTCACACATAATTGTATTGTGGAATTACAGGAAATCGGTTGGACAGAGAATTTCTACCCAATTCCCAGGTCTGTTTCCTACGATGCTTCAAATAAGGATCCATAAGGATTCCATTTGCAGGGTGTTATGATGGTGTTATGCCAAAAGGTTTGAAGAAAGCTCCCTTAAAATACACCATTTATGGTGCAGCTTTAGATATTTCACTGCTTATTTGAAAAGACTATTTGGACAATTTACTATTCACTTTAGAAAAAAATTTTTAATATATATTTCTTATTACATCCATCTTAAGGAATGTCTTAAAGCAATGTCTGTAACTTAAGGAGCCAACAAATAATATATATAGAAATGATATATACATACATAAGACAATGGAGAGCTAAGAAAATCATTCCATGAGTCTTCATCATCTTTTTCCAGACCAATGTTTTAAAAGAGCAGCACATTTTCCTTTGTGACAAGGCTTTTTTACTTGCCCACTAAGGTTCTCCTCTGTCCTAAGGGTAATCCATGCAATTCGAAGAAACAGGTGAAACACAAAGAGACAGTGTAGTGAAAGTCATGGACTGACAGGGAAAGAATCTGTAAAGCAGAGTTGTCAGTGCTCGTTACTATCATCATTTCTACCACTGATCTAATAGAGACCGTGATTCTTCAAAATATTAACTATAAAGCACATTTTAAGTACAAGCCAATCCTTCTTTCTTAGAAAATGTGTTTATTACTTTTGTAGTTACAAAGATTCAAGCATACACTTCAGATTCTTTCCTAAGTGAGATTGCAGTGGAAGACAGTGTATTCTAGAGCTCTTGCTTCAAGTGTTTCCACTTCTGATTATACCTCACTCCCTCTCTTAAAAAACCCTTATTATTCAGAAATAAATCCCTCCAGAGCTTTCCTGGAGGTTTTTTTTTGACAAATGTTATAGAAGAGCAGATGTGTGTGCCATGTCAGATTGTTGTAAAAGCATCGCTGCCAGGAACTGAAGTTTAGAACAAGAACTGCATCCTCAGACATCACAAGAGAGGACAACACTCTTGGTATCTGGGCAAGTTTATTTTAAAACTAAGGAAGTTGTTTATGTGAAAAGCACTAAAATACGATAACTGACAACAAAACATACTTTCTCATATTAAACTTTCTGAAGCAGCTTGAGATTTCAACAAAATTTGCAATTATTGCAATATGGAATATGACATCCTCAGTGGTGCTGACCACTTTCAGTCACCTAAGTGGTATGGGAAAAACAGATGGGATCATGATTCCTTTTTCCAGGTGTGACCCCATACCCTCAGCTTGCAAATATTTCAAACTTTTTAAAATAGAAATGGTAATGTGTCTTATCTATTTCCTTCTCGTCCTGCAGCTAAACCAGTTCGATTATCTTATATGCTTTAGCCTTTTTTCTCCATGCTTGCAGTGTGGAAGAATGAGGAATTGTGGCTTCCTTGGGGCATGGAAAGAGCTGACAGAAATGTTTCCTCTCCAACTTGACCTTGTTCCTAGAAATGTTCTGTTCCACAGTCACCTGGGGGACAAGCTGAGCATCTCTTTGAGCCCCCAGGGTTTCTGTCTCCTGTCAAGAACTGTGACCACAACTGAATGACTGGAGCACAGGCAGCAACAGACAATCCCACTCTACAGCTTGAGTGTTGGAGCACTGTCCTTGGGCAGGATTTGATACTACAAGAGAGTGCAGAGAGTGGAAGACAGAGCTGAAGTGGTTACAGCAAGCTGCATTGCTGAACAGCCACTCACCCTCCATGAAGCACAGTCTTGCACTTCTAGTTCGTTGAAATTACAACTCCTATGCATGGAATACAAATGTCTTAACACAAGGACGATCTCACCGTGTTCTGGAGGGCTTTCCACAAACCACTTGGAAATTGCTTTATTCTCTCCTGTGCAAATGTTCAGGTTAAGCCCAGCAAGCACGAGCTTTCAGTACCTGCTCTGGGAGTACATACTACCCATGGAAATAAGGATTTCTATTGACAATTGTACTGTGGGTAGGACATACTAGATTCCTTTCCTTCTGTCCATGGGCTAGAGGAGAGGTAATTGATCACTTCTAATTGTGGAAATTTCATAAGGATTCTAAGTTAGAAATCATAAAGCCAGTCCTGAATGCTGTTACTGGAAAAATAAATCAGGCTGCATGTACATGCTGAAATGAAAGTCTGCAGTTCTGTCCAGTGACAGAGAACCTGTGGGAGCTCTTGTATCAATTGCATTTGGAGAGAGCAGAGGAACACTCCTTCCCAGTGATGCAGAAGCCATTTAGAGCCTCCATCTGCTGGTGAACACACAAGCCAGGCTTTCAGCCCTTTATCCTCTGTAGGGAGCTGGTTTGAGGCAGTCACCTTAGGCTGAGACAGAGCAAAGGTGTCCAGGTCTGGAGTCCTTTCCATCACTCTTCAGCAATCAGCACTCTAAGCCAGCCAGGGGTTAACCCACAGGGCTTTCAGCATTTCAGTTTTCCCTTTTATTCTCCATAAATTCACACAAATGTCCATACCTGGATAAGCCTGGCTCTGACACAGCCATTCAGCACTCTGCCTCATGTTTCCCTTGTTTCTCCCTCCAGCTTTCGTGGGCAAAGCACCATCTGACTCCGTGGCATTTTGCAGAGCCACACTCACCAGCCTGCTGAATCTGTTAAAACAACTCTTTTGTTGTTGCAGCCCAGAATATGTTCTTTCTCTCCATGGGGAAAGTCTCAGAGACACGAGTTGATTTCTGAGTCTAAAATTGTGCTAGATGCAGTAGGTTTTACAGAAGGTCAGTCACCCACTACTGATTAAAGAGAATAGCTTTCCTTCTATGCTATAATTTAATCCATTGTTCCTTGCCAATTCCGTACCTCCACTTGCCAGGCCCATTATTACCTTTTTCCAACCCTTTTCTGCAATGTGGAAGATATCCTTCTATCTACAGATAGGAATGGGCATACTTTTGCTAATGACATTATATGATTTTCTTATGAATAGGGAAAATGTTTCGATAAAAACCTTGACATTATATTTTGAATAATCTACCAATCAATTTCTCAGATGACAAACTGATAGAAGGCAGCATGTATCTAAAGAGTTTACAATCATATCCCTGTGTTATCTTAATGAATGCAGTAAGACCTGTGCACATAATTCACTACTTTCATAAGATACTGACAGCTGACCTAATTTCTTCCTGGTATTTTAAAAATGCATTTATTGTGCTGCATCAAGCGTGCAAACTTAAAGAAATCCTCATTTACAGCAGAAATTAATATATTGTAAAAATTACTTATAATAATTAGTCTCAAGGTGTTCTGAGATACAAAACAAAGGAATAGAATGAGAATCCATGAAGACAACAAATAAGTGTGGTACAAAAAGTTATGCTGGTAGTATTCATCACACTTTTCACCCATGAAAAGGAAATAAAAGCCTTCCACATCAACAATTCCCGTTGCTTTTGTTTTCCTTTATTTATTTTCTTCTGGCCAGTAGTTTCAGTTTGCTTGGGAAAGAAAGAAACAAAAGAAGAAAAAAAAGAAGAAAGAAAAGAAGGAAGGAGGAAGCAGAAACTTCTGGTTTTTACTAATTCAATTTTTTTTGTGAGGAGTCTATAGCATTTTCTGGACTAAGGTGACACACACTTTAAATTGCATGGGCAGTAAAAACACATTGTTGTGGACACTGGCAACTCATTTAATTTCAGATATGCAAAAAATACTTAAACATGAGAAGTTAGAAAGTACTCTTGCTATAATTTATTGATTTGAATAGAGATTTCTGCTTCAAAATGGCCATTCCATTAGCCAAAGTACCGATCTGACTGCTAACCAAAGCAAACAGAACAAGCTATTTCAACATCAGTAGGATGGACTCCTTTTCTTTTGTTCTTTTGTGGGTTTTTCAGCTTATCCAATTGACACATGAGCACAAAAAGCCCTAGTCCATTAAGTATAGTTATATCATCCACAAAAACTGTTGGGAAACCTTGTAACTACTCTCTGGTACTGGGAATAGTAAAGACACGAGAGATTTTGTCACTCTGCTGGGCTTTCCTCATGGGAATCAGAGAGTTTGGTGTGAAGAGGGCCGGCACATCCCCAGACCTCGGGCATGAATCAGCCGCACGTGTGAAGCTCCTTGCGAGGCTCAGGTGGGAGCAGAGCTGCCCCCAGTGTGGGCACGCAGGCCCTGGCTTGGCTTCACAGGGAGCCCCAGCGGCTCCTCCCTCCAAACTGAGCACCAGCAGTTCAAGCTTGAGAGCTGTTCTGAGCTGTTTGTGGCCAGGTGGAGTTCATTTGTGTGAGGTGGGCCAGCTCACAGCCTGGCTGCTGATCAGCTTCCTGATTTTCACAAAGTCAGCTTCTTTTCCATCTGTCTCTAGGGGCTGCGCTGGTGCTCTCTATTGTCTTTCATGCTAAACAGAGGGACGTTTTTAACATGGCCATTAACCCAAAGGCTGGCTCCAAAACTGTGCTTTGCTGCGGAGCATGAAAAGCACCAGGGAAGAGCAAAGCACCTACGGTACCTGGGGAAAACCTGGCAGGTGGTGAGAAGCCGAATCCTCTGCACACTGAAGTTAAATATCTCACATGGAGCAAAAGGACAGATGGAGTAAGAGAGAAAAGTAGTTCCAATGTTGCATAGCACTGAAAAGTTTAGAAAACAGTGATACAGAATTCAGCAGAAGGCAACCAATGTGACTGGGGACATCAAGGCAGGGATAACATTTTAAACTACATCCTCACTCAAACAAGATGGGGTGAAGGCAGTAGAAGTCTGAATTCTACCTGGCCCTCCTACAGTGTAAGATGCTGAGGTGAATCATACCAGGAAAAAGTCCCTTAGGTCTTGGGATTGTGACCACACCCAGGCTGAAAGAATAAGCACGATTTTCTCACACCTTGCAACGTTCCACAGGAATCAGCGATAACGTGTTACACAACGCAAAAAAAGGAGAGTACACATTTCAGCCACCACTTCGTTCTCCATATTAATCATAACAGCCTCCCAAAAGGTTTGCTCTTTAAAACTCATACTTTCATGCAATTCACCACACACTCTTCATATTGCTCTCACTGCTCTCTTCCTCAACAGCTTCCTGAACACTTAATAATCTTGACTCTTGACATTTAAGAACCTGCTTTGCTTCAGAAAAATGCCAAACCCACCACACTAATCTCCATCTTACCCACTTCACTGCTCCCTCTCGCACTTATGCTCCAGATGGGCCCTGGAAAATTTTCTCTATGATTTTTTTTATTTTTCCTTTTTAAGCTTCCTTATCCAAAAAAAAAAAAACCAAAAACCCCAACCAATTTTTATATGAAAATCTCAAATTTTCAAGTCCTATACAGTGCCAGATATTATCTCTTACAACTGCACTTAGTTTTCACTGTCGCACAGCGATTCTCCAAAGCTGCTGTTCACCTGCTTCTCAACCTTCTACATATTTTTGCTCTCAGCTTTTACAAAGTCTGGCTGCTTTTCCATGGTGCACTTGTTATTATCTAAATTTCTCAGCCACGTTCTGTGATTCCTCCTCCAGGAAGTGCTGACAGTGGGAAGAGAGAAAAAGAAAAGTCCAGTGCAGCTGTTCCAGTCTCCTCCCACCCCTTCCCCCTGGTGATATTCACACCTTCCTCTCTTCACAGAGGAGACTTTCAAGTCTGTTTTTTTCCAAAACATCATCAGATGGTCGCTTATTCGCAGGAAAATGTGGCAAATCCTATGGGATACACTGCAATAACAGTTTTATCTGTTCTGGGATTTGAGAAGCTTTCTCTGGCCACACGGGATTTTTGGGTCCATTACAAATACAGTTATGAGAAATATGTGTCTGCTCTCATGACTGAAGCTGCTAGAGGTCAGACTTGTCTCCTGAATATCACAGGATCAAGGCCAGGACAGAATTTTGAATCATCACTTTTCAGGATGTTTTGGTTTCAATCCATGCCTGAATCCAATCTCAGACTTGTTGAATTTCTATTTTCAAAAAATAAATCCCCATGACCCACTTCACCACCCTTGCAACTTGCACAGTCAATCGGGGCAAAATAATAATAATTGAAAAAAAAGTGAAAATGTTACCTTTCAAAACTCTCAGATATTAAGCTGCCTACTACTGAAACTAATGCCCAGTTAGGTTGTTTGTAATGCTGAAATGTTATATTTATCTCCATACTCGTGTCTACATGTACCTCTTAATCATATGTGTTTGTATAAATAGAATTGTACATGCAGGCTGTACTGTACTCTATATAGGTACAATAAACATACTCAGAAGGCACTGTATTTACTGCTTGAAACAGAATATTGAGGTGTGCCAGAGTCAATACACAGAGCAAAGGAAGCTGTATTTTTTGTTCAGGAAGGTTTTTTCCTCTTTTGTTCCTGTTTCTTGTGAGAGCGGTTATTATTTGTTAGCTCATCTTGATCCTACTTGAAAACAAGTGAATCTTGTGAAAATGAAAACAAACAAACAAATCTCTACAAGTTTAAACACATTTGGTTGCTTGTGCTCTGTTGGCCAAACCAAGTAATTTTTAATTTTGCCAGTGTTTTCAGGCTTATTTCTATATTCATGTTTTGAAAATACGATTACAAAAATCAATTCACTGGCAGTGAACATTTCGTCAAAATTTTGGTTCTCAGAAGCAGTTAGTCCATGCCCAGAACTTAATGGACTCTAGTAGGAGCTGGGAAAGGATCAGATTCCAAACCACCAAAAACTAAAAACCAAACTAGGTACCAATAGCACATTGTCAATGTTTAATTTTTCGTATCTCCCTTTTCAACTAATTTTGTTTTGATAAATTGTGGAGAAATAAAAGCAGTATTGTGTTTTGTACAGAGGTTGCTTTCTACTGGACATGAACACGGGGAAAGTGCAAATGAGGTTTCTCTCAGTCATTTTGGAATTGCTGTGAATTACACAACTGAACTTTCTGTATTCCAACTATAAACAAACTAAAATGTGCCAAACAAACTCTTTTGGGATGCTTCTTGTCTTTGTGTGCTGGTTTTAGAGATACACAGGCAGTGTGGTGCTGAGGCAGCCACTGGAGGTTTAGGAAATATTCAGCCAAAAAGTTTGAGAGGGAGAAGCCAAACATGACCTTCCCTCTAACTAATGTTCCTGAAAGGCTACAAGGAGATAAGGCCCCACAAAAGAACACAGCTCTGCACCTATTCTCCTACAGCCTACAAAAATTAGTAAAAGATACATTATCATCCAAGGAAGAAAAAGACTTTAATATTTCCCATTCTCTCTGACACAAACCAAAATAAAAATTCCTTGCTACTGATATCTGAAATTTGCCTTCCTGCTGCTAAAGTAGAATAGTGCCTGTTTCCTGAGATCAGCGTCCGCTGTGGGCTACCATCCCTTGCCTCTCTATAGGAAAATCTACAAGTGAATAGACAAAAATAAACAGCCACGTTAGTCTGGCTGTGCCTCCCCTTCCCACCAACCCTCCCAGATGGAAGAAACCGAAGAACACGGCATAACCTCATTAAATAAAGCTACAAAGCTCAGAGACTGAGACTGACTGAAACCTTCCTTCTCCTTGGGCTGCATCTACTGCAGCAGCTTTCTTTGAAGCAAAAAGGCAAAACTCCAAGCCCAGCTGTTGTCAGTGCTCTTTATGAGTCACTGAGCAGCAGCTGCTGAAGGAGCTGTGTTTCTAAAGGCAACCTGAATTTCCAAGCCCCAGCATTGTACAGATACAGAGAGAGCAACTGCCCAGGTATGTGTCACTGATAGCCACTCTCAGGGTAAAATCAGAGAGAGACTGTCAGCAGGAAATTGTAGCCAAAAGCTCTGGAGCCACTACAAAATTTGCAGTAGTTCAGCGGCACGGAACTTCTTCAGAAAGCAAAAGAATTGCAATTATTTAGCTTTCTTTTATTGTTAGACAAACACTTTGAAGACCACCATAACTTTTTCAGCAGGTACCTATGTCTCAATTCAGACTCAAATTCAGTACTGTCTTAGGCAGAAATTGCAGAATAATTATGCTTCTGGTTGCAAAAGCAACATATAAAAGAATTCATTTCCCCATCTTTATGTACACAATGGGCCTACAAGGTTATCATATAAAAGTGTTTACTGAACAAATTCAGTGTAAAACCAAATATTTCTCTCTTTTTGAAAGGAGAGAAGGAAAGCAAAGATTATTTCTGACCTGAAATCAATTTGTTCATCTGACTTACAGTACAACATTCAAAATTTTTATATTAATATTATTGATATTAGTTTTTATATCATACTTTTTTATTAAACAGTGTAGAAGTCAATAAATTTTAGTACCTGGCAGAAAATTAAATTAACAGCACAGGCACTTCTTTTAGGGGCCCAGTTTCAAAACACATGGTTTATAAAACTTTGGCTCTACTTGCATATACTCATGAGGGTCCCATTGCCCACCCAGCCTCCCTGCTTGCCTGGGGACCAAGTGGACTGGCACATAGCCTGGACAGACTTTTCAGAGTGGCTTCTTATTGCAAATTTTCTAAGCCTTTGTTGTATTTTTGGTTAGAAACCACTACTGCTACCTAATCCTGGCAGCTGTGCACATCCAGTATCTCCTGGACAGGAGTACAGCAGAGTAACCAAGTGACAGTGTGTCACCACAGCTAGAGAAACAAGCTTGGCTCAAACAAAATGCTCTTAATCCTCAGAGAGATGGTTCCTTGATCAAGGTAGAGGACAGTGCAGTGTCACAGCTATATATCCTCCCTGCCTTTCAATACCATGCTTAGCCTGCATCTCCTTTTTTCCCAAAGTATTTTCCTCCCCAAACTTATCCTTCCCTTTCACTTCTGTTGGTCTCTATCGTTCCAGTGCATTTTGTAGCCTGTGTGAGGCATGTGGCAAACAATGCTGGAGGTGAAGGTCTCAGTGCAGGAGGTGACTTTCCACAGTCACCGTGAGCTCTGGTCCATGTCTGCTCCCAGGGGGTTCACTGTGAATTCACAGCCTAAGAGGATTGTACATACACTTGTACCCATGCAAGAAACTGAATAGAACAAACCTAAACCACACTTTTCAAATGTTTCTGAATATACTGCATTAATTATCCAAGCCCAGATTCCCAGCCAGCGTAAGGTGGCATTGTAAAACTGAAGCCAAGCATAATGTGCAGAATTTAGCAAACCTGACATATTTTCTCAGCTCTGCACGCTGGGAAAACTGTAACGCTTATCACATTTGTCTCCTGAGTGGTGTGTTTCACCTTTTAATGTCACACAATGCAGAAACGTACCTGTACTTGTAGTGTATCTGCACTTGCGTTTATACTGTCTGAAATATTTTTTGTATGTGGCCTGACATTATAGCTGCACCAGTTGCTCACACCTACGGTCCAAAAAAGAACATAGATTTCTTCTGGGTTTGTTTATTTTTGTGTATTGTTTTGTTCAGTTCTGGTTGTTGTTTTTTTTCTTTTTTTTGGGGGGGTGGGGAGGTGGCAGGATTTTCTGGCAATATCAATTGTAAATTAATTTCTCCTTTCCATAAAATTTATCATTATAAAAGCATGTGGCTTTAATTATATTCTTTTAATGATGTAGCTCTGTTGTGCTCCTAAAACCTGTACCTGGGTTTTTCACTCCATGTGCAGCGTGAAGCACAAGTAGGGTGAATTTACGGACCAAAGCCATACCTCATAAAAGCAATGTAATGAGTCTGACTCAAATGTTTTTGTGGCAATGTGTCCCTAGTTCTGAGTGCATTGCTCACAGTGATTTCTTTCAGATCGATTTACTGATTCCATGGAAGCAGCCTGCATTGTTATTTCATACATTCAGTTTACAAGGTTACTCTCTTAGCAGGTTTTTATTGTTGCCTACTTACCCCACAGTAACAAAGCCCCAGGTACCAACATCACCTGAGGTACCACTTACGAAAGGCTAAAGTACACAGTGCTGTGGGAGAGGGCTGCTGAACAGAAGGCTGGTAATTAATGTGGTGACTTCCTATAACTGCTCAGCTCTCCTGTGAACCTTGAACTTTCACTGTCACCTGATTCATGGCTCTAGAAATGATAATACAGGTTAGGAAACCTACCAGCACTGGTCTTAGTACAATCTGTGAGGCACTCCTGTCTTAGGGAAAGTTAATTTACTAGAGCAAAGTGGTCTCTATGGTAACCAAGCCTGCAAGGTTTATCCCCCAGTAACTACAGTCCATTACAGTCAGTGTCTACTGAGGCACTCACACGCTGAAAGGAGCTGTTTCTGTATGAAAACAACAGCAGCAAATATCCCTGCCTCACTGCTGGGCAGCTCTGTTCCTCAACTCGCTTTAAAAATCATGTCCCCTCTACATCTGAGAAATTATTCATTTCTTTAATTCAACCTTCAAAAAAACATGGAACAATTAATTTGCTAAAACCAAACATAAGTTTTCTTTTCTGCCTCTGTAAGCAGAGAAAAATCAGATGTCATGGATCTGATCTGCAGGCAGCTGGAGACACAACTGTTTTAACACCCTTTTCCAATTCTGGCCTCTGAAAAGACATTTTTGAGAGCTAAGAAGAATGTTTATGACATATTCATAGGCATTGGTGTCTATTCAAGTCTTAAGTCTTGCAGAATTACTAAAACAGGAGATTAAATGTGCCCCTTTTCATTTACACATTCTAAAGGGAAAAGATGAGAATTTTAAATGAGGAGACTGGTTTCCACAAAAGGTTTAGTAACTCAGCTGACATTCTTGTTCAGTTTTCACTCAGAGGAGCTCCAGTTACAAGAAGGCTCAAGTGACCCGAGATGACTCTTAAGCTCTCAAGCTCAGGCGCATTTCTGCCCACACCGCTTTGTGTATCTGCTCCCTTCCCCTGTGCCTTGATTTCCACCCTGGAGACTCAAACCCATGGGCTGGGGATGTGGTAACTTACAATTGCAGGAAATACCAAAAAATTGGGATTTCCTCCCTGAGTGTGAGGTGGCTTTGCTGTTGCTAAAAGAGAACTTTGTGAGCTAAAACTTGGATGGACTGTCTCTTAAAGCCTTCTCTCCTGGGTATATCTGGGTGATTGCTGCTGCTGGAAAAGATTTTTTTTTTAGTGTAAAGTGTTCTGCTATTTCCGTGAAATTCAGTGGTAAATTCAACAGCAGCATGAGTGAATACATGCACATCCTTCAAGTCCCACACATTCATAGCTTGAAGTGTGGGCACAGGAAGCCACAGTGCATTAGGTTTCAGAGTCTGAGGGTCATTCTGGATGTGAATATTCAGTTTCTTTCCTTGTTTGTTCAAAATAAATTG
Organism: Pomatostomus ruficeps; assembly: GCA_013400735.1. NCBI lineage: Eukaryota > Metazoa > Chordata > Aves > Passeriformes > Timaliidae > Pomatostomus > Pomatostomus ruficeps. Next base: position 16,972 of record VYZT01020247.1, on the reverse strand, counting down.
CGCCTACTTCAATCATTTGCTGTTTTTCAAACCTAGCCCTTGCAACTCTGTAAATGATAGTGCACAAAGAGGTTGCCTTGGGCAAGCCTATTACCTTTTTTATTTTAAAAGTATTTGGGGTTTCTTAAAACCTTTGACAAATGTAATGATCCAAAGCAGTAATGTCTACAGGCATTCCATGAACTCTCTGTTTGCTAACATGTCTCAGCTTATGGAGTCATTGCACATTGTTAAAAAGGTGACAGTGCCAACGTGGCTTTTTCCAAAGAATCCTGTCAGCTTTAAGGACATATGGGCCTCGGAGTGGCTGCATATGTCTGAACGGGAATATGCATCTTCACTGTGGCAGCTATAAGATTATCCAATAGATTTTGTTCTCAGTTGCTTGAAAACATGAGTACACAAACAGAAGCTCATCGTGATGAGCTAATTTCAACTTCTGTTATGATATTCCTAGGCTTATTTTTAATTTTCAGATTGAAGGATTGTGATACCCCAGGCCCCTACTGGAATTACACACAACACCACAGTCCTATGCTCCGCTAGGAATACCTGAATCCTGGGAGAAGCTGACATCCCATGGCCCTGATGTGTGTCAGGAGAAAACTTCCACCAGTCTGACATAAACAAACTGCTGTCCTGGCTCAGCCATGCCCTCTGTCCCTCAGGGAGCCCCCTCCAGGAAGAGAGACTCAAGAGGACTGCTGGAACGCTGACTGTAGGAAAGTTTTAGCATTAACCTGGCTGGAGCAACAGCTGTCAACATTGAACAGAAGGGTAGATTAAATCCACAAAATTATGGGGTTTTTTAACATGCACAGTACTTTTACAAGTAAATGCAAGCTGGCCTGTATCTCTGGATATATGGCTTTAGATGTGGAAAACTTATGCTACAGGAAAGAAAATCTATCTCCTACCTCAGTAACTTGAGAGCAGCTGGCATGTGGATAACCTTTGTCTTACCTTGGTCCTGGCTAAGGAGCATAATGAGAAAAAAACAAGTTCTGGACACCCATGAAATGGAGAGATGCAACTGTTGCTACAAGAGCTCATGATCTAAGTATTAGACCTGGCAAGGAACCTGAACAAGCTAACTACAGCTCCTGACATTTGAGGAAAACTATGAATAAAAATATTTCTGTGACTCAGAAGTTGTCATGGGTTCACTTGATTTATCGTAATTGGTGCTGTGTTTGCAGGGACACCTCCTTCTCTAATATCAATCCACAGACTCATAATTTATGTACTGAGGATCTACCTCACACCATGTGCAACCTTATGAAATTTACATTTCTTATACCTTTTCTGATTTTTCCTAAATATTTTAGTCTCTTTCTCAATTTTTCTCCTAGCTATGAACCATGAAGTTACAGTGAGTTATACTGTCAGTGAAACCATAAACTGTTGAAGATACCTGTTTTTGCTAGTTATCAGCCAAGAGATGGCCTTACAACAGTTTGTTTAATGATTTTTATACACATTATTGTCAGGCTGACTGACAGTAACAAAGATAAAACCACAAAGAAAAGATAAATAACAGGAAACAGAAAATGAAGGAAATACAAACACTATTAGGAACTCCAATGGACCACAGACTAAGACTGAGGATGATGAATGTGATAACCTGAATACAAATGAGTTCCAAATAATTCTTCCTTGTTGCTCACACTTGCATTTATCTACTTGATTTGGGTAATTTGTATAACGGGAAGGTAATTTCCTGTTAAAAAACGTGATAAAATGCTTTCATTCCAGCGTGTGTAGCTCCATGCATGAGCTAGTCTGGGAAAGTCAGAAGTAGGGTAATGAAGTAACAGTTTGAAGTGTATGTGCAAATAAGGAATGAATAAAATACTGGAGAGAAAGCAAGTTAGACTGCCCCTTTTCAGGAGTTACCCTCTCTAAGAATCACTGGTGAGTGTGACTCCAGAAGGCCCAGTTCATAAAATATCAGGGAAAAAACTTAAGCATGCTTATATTAATCCAACTTTTGAATAAGTTATACAACCAAAGCCTTGACCAAGAAGGATTATTAAATAATCCATGATCGATTTGGTAAGTGATACTTTTTAAATATGAAAGACAGTTGGAAACAGCTTTTGCACAGAGGGCTGAAAGACCTTGTAAATACACCCCACCATGCCCAGTTTACCAAAGGAGAAAAGTCTCAGCTACAGTCTGACCCACATCAGATGGAGCTTTGCAGTGGGGGAAGACTAGAGTGTCTCCTGCATTAATTTTCCTCAGATTTACCCTCTCTTTTAACTGCTGAACCTTGGCATTACCAAACTGGAATCCCTTACAGATTTATCTCAATTTATGTTCCATAAAGAGTCAACTGCTTCATGCAAGTCTGAGGAGAAGAGAAAGGGAAAGCTGGTGTTTCAGAATGAGCAATATAAATATCAGTTTGTAGCAGCTGAAGCTGTCTGACACTCTGCTCCAGGTTTCTTTCAGAGGTTCTGTTTACTGGCCATGAATGTTCACAAGTATTAGTCCCTGATATCTCAGCGTAGTTTAATTTCATAAACGTGAGAGTCATCTCTGGTCCTGATCAGACCTCGTGATGGGCTGTTGACCCTTCACACAGACTGAAATCCAGATTAGTTCATCACCTGTAAATCCTCATTTTAAAGGAGTTCCTGAAGCAAGTGGCCTATCCTGAGGCCAGCAGCTGTGGGATACCTCACACCAAATACTAACAAGCAAAATATCAGCTCATATTAGTGACCCTCTCTATGGACAGATCTTTCAAGGTTACCTCAGAGCAAGGGCACAGCAATGGGACTAATTCCACCTCCCTAATACAAGGGACCAATAATTTAGCAAGATTAGTACTCAAGGCTCAAGGAAGTTTAAACTGGGGCTGTCCTGAAGGTTCCTTTACTAGAGATAAATAGTGGCTACCTGCCGCAGTGCCTCCGGTGGGGGCACCGGGCATCCGCTCGCGGTGCCAGGGGCTGGCCGGCTGCTTCGGGGGTGCGGGAGTGGCGAAGGTCTGGCAGGGTTTCACCAAACCCACCAATGTTACAGGCATGCCAAGGAAGGAGAGACAAACAGAGGGGCTTTCCCAGATGGTTTATTCGGGTGCCAGGATCATGCCAGGGAAGCACTGGCACTGTGTGTTACAGTTACATAAATATCAACACGAGGGGGCGGGGGGAGGGTACAAACATCTTATGAGGTAGGGGTGAGGGGTTTGAATTTGGCGGGATTTGTGTAGGATTGCAAAATACAGAGCCCTCCAGGGGGGAAACGGGATACCAAGGGAGGGGAGGGGGGAGACAGCAGAGCCTGGCCACGAGTAAAACCGAAACCTGGCCAAGACCACACCGCAACAGCTACCAATCCCCCGCATGGGGCTCTTACTTCATCAACAGTAATTGCCTCTTTGGGTGCTTAAACCCGTGGAGACCACATTCCAGAGCTGGAGATCCAATCCATAGGCTGGTGATCCAACAACTGAGTAAACCACCATTCTGAAATGGATAGACACTGCCTTAGGAGCTTGAAATTAAATCTGGGTTCACTGAAATACAAGTTAATGGTCTAACTGAAATCAAAGGATCTAATTTAATTTGAGATTGTGTTTTCCTGTATAAAAAAGCCCCAAATTCTCTCACTTAATACTAGTTTTGCTACTCATGTGCTACGTTACTGTGGATAAACCATTTTTCACTGCAAAAACCCCACATTTTTTCCTTTTAATTTATGGCACCAGTGAAATTGCTTTCATGCAAAATCAGTGTGTATGAAAACAGAACAAATCACATGCCCGGAATTTTGTTTCTTGTCTGTAGGCTTGCACAAAACTCTGAAGTTTACAGAATAAATTTAAAATTTTCTAAGGTTTATGTGATTCTTTAGACCAGGACCCCATGGTCTATATGTAAGTCCTTAGGTTTGCATAAATTTAACAGAAGAATTTGATGTTAAAATTAGAGTAAAAATGAAAGAAAATTCAATTTTCAAAATCAGTTTAAATCCCTTAAAATGTGTATTTTTTTCCTATAAAGGAGTTGAATCGAACATCAATTTAAAGAAAAAAAATAGCTTAAACTGTTATTTTTCTTCAATTGAAATGGAACCAATTTCATACACCGGTGCCAGTTGAAATAAGAATTCAATTAAAACGTGGTACGGTAACATAAAGTAGTTTCATTTTTGCAGCTCTGGTTTTCCTGTTGGTTCTTCCATTTTCCCCTATCCCTTATTTTCTCCATGGTAAGAATGATATTTGGAAGTAGCCATACAAACAGTGAATATATTATAATCATTCCCAGGAGCAAAGAAAACTGAACTGCTTAAGTCATAGTGTAAATGACATCACTGTGGCTTTTTTCTGTCATAACTGTTTCAGTCAAGAACAAAACCTCTTCTTATCCTAACAGCAGAAGGAAAAATGATGAAATTATTTTGTCACAAATTGATCTGAAAGTCCCTGGAAGTTCCCTGTTATAACTTTAACTGGTAGATGTTGCAATCCTTCCAGAAGTTAAGTATCTCAGCCTTCCTTGGATTGGAAGACTCAGTTGTCTATCAAAGCCTTACCTGCAGGATAATAACTATTAGCTACATTATAGCTTCCGTGTAAGAGCTTAGAAATACTTGAGAGCAATATGGAAGTGTTTAAAAAAGAAACAGTTTCCTTAATTGAACTTAAGCATTAATACAAACTGAAGTTCATGCTCTTGCACATGACAGCTCTCTGGTTATGGAAAAATTGAGAGTTTGGTTGAAGTATTATTTGTTGACTGAATGAAAATTAAATAATAAAATATGACGTCATTATTACAGAGTACTAACTTTCACCTGAAGTATTCATATGTCTCTGATTTTATGAAAGTACCCAGAGCCAAGGGTTAGCAGAATTTTTGAAAACATGGTCAGCTGTTTGACATAACATTCCTACTAGAGATGTGGTGGTAAATCATAACCACAGCTCCACAAAGCCGTGTCTGCAGTGACCTTGCCAGACCTACTGGTCTCTATACAAAACAAAATCTCTAGGAAAAATTGCTTCAAGGTGTCTGGCAACTGCAAAGGCATTGTACCCCTTCAAGCCTCAGACCCAGTAGTCTTGTCAAGTGATGTACACCCTGTCCAACAAAGGTTTGTGAAAAGTTAAGGCTTCACACACCCTATTCTCTTCCCAAGCCATCTTGATGGGTTCAGGAAGTCACAGCCTCTCCACAGAGGAAGGATCTGGGACACACACCCTGCTTTAGTCAGGATTAAAACATCTGGTGATGACTGAAGTCTAGAAATCTACCAGGCTAATGACTGCAAGCCTGCAAAAAGTGATACTTCCTAAATTGCAGTGCAACACTTTCTGTAGTTTGGCTACCCCAAAGTAGGTTTAAAAATCCATGGATCAATGTTATCATGTTGTGCAGTAATAATTTGATGCGCATAATTTATATGATTAACATAATTTCTTGTTGTTAAGGAAACATTTCTATGATTTAACTTTTAGCACATTACACTTCCATACAGGCAGCATTGCATTTTCTTGAAGGAGATGCAGATTTCCCATATTTACTGTTTCTGTTGAAGGGAAATTATAAGAACTGCTTTTCATCACTACCCTTGTTAAGCTTGTGGCAGGGAATTTGAGGAATGGAGTTTGGAGTGAGAAAGGAGGAGAAAAGAGAATGAATTTTATTTGACAGTCTCAGGCCTTGACAAATGCTAGCTGGGATTCATCTGAGGACAAGATAAGATCCTTACTTTACATATTGTAAAGCTGTGAACCTGCCTTTATTTTATTTACCTGATTTTTCAAATGAGAAAACTACTCAGGCACACTGCACCTCACAGCCACATGAACTCAGCAGAACCAGACCAGGCTGCTGCCTCCATCCAATACCCAACCCATGGAGCCAGGATAAACGGAGGGAATGGCTGCCAGCACGCACTGATGCATTGCCATTGCATGCAGTGCAGTGAGGGATCACATTGCACACACACAAATCATTTTTCTGCTTTACGTCCTTTGGAAATCTCTTACTCAATTGCTCCCTTCTCCTGGGAAGTGCAGAGTTTTCAAAACACAGTCAGCATACTTTGAGGCCATCCAAAGAAGATAAACAATTATTGATATTTTGCTTCATTCTTTGTAAATAAAATGCTATGCTACAACTCACAAGAGCACACTGAGTACACACTGGAGAGCAGAGAGGAAATGTTGCCCTCTTTATTCTTCATAAATGATTGAATATGATATTTCTTTTATGTTACTGTACATTTTTCTTTTTGAAAGAGATCCTAGCTGGCCAAGCTGTAGTGCACATTTAAATGGCCACTATTGCTCCATTTTCACTGCACAGACCTAATGGCACCAAATAATTTGCAACCCACTGGGTTTAAGCCTGGCAGTCTAAGACATGGCTAACATGGATTAGAAGATGACACAAAATAATGGAAGAATGTATTTAATAAAGCACATTTCTATATAGAGCTGAAGGTAAACAAAATTCCTAATGTTTTACTAGTGAGGGCTGTAACCCTGACAGTGCTGCTATTCTACGGTTCATACAAATGATAATTCCATGTCAATAATTCGTGTTTCATTAGCAATAATAATAGAAGCTGGAACCATTACCAAAACCAAAGTTTCTCAGTGTTAGTCACTGTACTAATATACAAGTAATAAAACCAGTCCTTGTTTCAAGGATTGTTAAATAACTACTTAAATTTATTGACTGTAGTAATATGTGGTTCAGCTAAAGCCTGGCTTAAATTTGCTAGTAAGAAAAATTCTGATTTGAATAGCGCTGGGTCACACAATAAAATTATAAATCAATCAGTCATATTAGCTAAGATTAGCAACGTAACAATGGGCTGCTGCATTCCCCAAACTCTCCTCCGCTATGTTGGGTTGAATACATACACTTTGTATTTCCTGAAAGCACTTTGGACTGTTTCACCCTGAATTTAATATCTTGTTGGCTCTAATTCACCAAAACACATAAAGAGAATTTAAGTAGGTGAATAATCCCTCCCAGCTTCAGTAGGATTCCTAACACGCTGAGAATTAAGCACGTAGTTAAATCGTTATCTGTTTGGAAGTCAACTGCCACAGAACTAACTGGTTGATGTGCTTACTACAATGCACAGTGCAGTTTTAAAATGGTCAATATATTCTAAATTGGACAATTTTATTTTATGAGTGAAATCAGTCAACTAAAGTAAAAGGCAGTGAATGATTGGAAATTATTTTAAAGACGAAGCTTTATCACATTTTTCTAATTTATCTTCTTTAACTTCATATTATTATTGTTATCTTAAAGGCTCTTCCCCCACTACCACTGCTAACAGGGAAAAGCTGCCCCTATTGCATGGCCAGATGATGAATCTATGTGGTAGAATTCCATCCGAGCTTTGGAGTTTCAGGATGTGATAATAAATTCATAAATATCCCAAGACCAACAAAATCCATTAACAGGCTAAGTTTCAAAACTGATTTCACCATCTACAGCACAGGAAACTGAATAAGGAAATTTGATTATCATTCACAAATGTTCTAGGAAAAGAAATGGCAAATAAAGAAAAGACCAGCATTACTTAAGATTGTCTGAAGGGTTGTGACTGGGAACAGAGGCTTGAAAGGAAAAGGAAAATTAAAGAAGGCTATTAGGGAAGTTCACCGACAATCCAGTCCATTGTTTTGAAAACAAATTGTTATAGGAAACTTTTTCAGCTATAAAAAGGAAGAACAGATAAAAGAATTTGGAATTAAATGTAAGCTGCAGCAGCATGCTGGCAGAAGGAGAGCCAGCAAGATCAATATCCTCCAGTTTCTGTGATTCAGAATGAGCTGCTTTGGATTTTCTCATGCACTCAAACAATCTGAAACACAGGGAGAGTTACCATAGGAAGTCAGGACTCTTAAGTGCAGGTTTCACAGAGTTCTGCATGTATGAAAATATTCCATTAGTCACCTAAATAGCTCCACAATAGGCCTGGTATCTACATAACTCTATTTCTTTATCTTTTTCTCTTCCAGGAATGCCGATCTGACCAAAGTACTTCAATGCAGACCGAACTACGCTGCAATAATTCTCCATGAAAAGTTTGACTTCCAATTATTCCAGATAGATTTCTTTACAAGGCTCATATCTCTTGTCTGGCAGCAAGCCTACAGCCATGGTAGTTCACCTGAGGCCATGAGCCTGTCAGATTCTCCTGCACTAAGAGAGGTCAAGCCGGGTCTCTGCTTAAATAAGAGAACATGACAGATTTGAGTCACTGTTCGACTAACAGGGGCATCCTTTGGATGGTGCAGAAAAAGAGTTCCTTTTGCCACTGACAATTCCATAGCAGTTGTGAAATGATGGTCTAAGAGCCTCTGTGTTCTGGCCAAATTCCAGGGAGGATGATTACCTTTTCATTGTGTAGAAATCCCTGGGATTTCAATTTGGTATGGGTTCACTCCCTGTCAAGCCATTCCAATGGTGGGGGAAAACCCTGCATTCAGAGGTTAGAGACATCTGTGAAAGTGAGGTTATTAGGTTATGTTATTTATTTATTGGGGGTATTATTAAATTCTTTCCCCTTAATTTCTTGTGAGGGTTTTTTTTTTCTGAAAAGCCGCTGAAGCAAGCTGTGTCTGCAGTTTTAACTGGGAGAAGGATAACAATTCTAAATAAGCTTCTACATCCAGTTATTGAATTGGAAAATGTTAGGATTACATGTTCTCATATTTCAGGAAAATGTCTGATCTGCTTTTAAGGTTCTTATTCCATCATGCTCTAAAAACACATGCCATGTATATAACATTCAATAGCTTTACTCCAGCTTTTTCTTCTCTTTTCTCCCTTCCTTTCTTGCAGTCATTTTTGAAACCTTATGTTGAATTGTGTTGGATATTCTTTCCTTTTCTTCTAAATCTCTGAGAATATAGACAGACATGGTGGAACTTTCCTTGCATAAAGACTCTGAAGTTAGGACACACAATTCTCTCATTAACAACCAGTGTTTAAACCCATTTTTCGAGAGTGTACCAAGGGCAAAAACTAGCGGAAGGGGGCATGCCCCAGATATTGCTCTCAGTCAGTGATTTCTTGTCATCTGGGTTGTAGGGGGACACAAACCTGAGGCTATTGCAAATTATATCAATGGGCAGGTTTCAGATAATTTAGGATCAATGAAGAATGAAGATTAGTTCAGGCTGCCCTCAAGGACAACGAGGCTGACTGGAGTATTATATCAGCGAGCAAGGTGCAGCTTTGTGCAGAGGGTCTGGCACTACAATTTGGTTTCATTTCCTCTTTCTCCCACAGATGTCCTGTACCACTTTCAGCACACCACCTTCCTGCCTCACCTTTTCCCTGTTTACAGGCTGGTGAAAGCAGTTTACTTCATTTCACACCATGCAACTGAATAGTTTGGCTGCCCTGATTGATGCAACATCCCTAATGTACAGAAATGTGAGCTTCTAGGAACTTGTAGTTCTGCTGAGGAATTTTCTGTAGCTTTATTTTTGTCATTATTATTCGCTGAGACGTTTTTAACCAGCACTGAAAAGGAGTAACTGTCCTCTGGTGTTCAACACTCAGCTCCAGCTCTTGCTCAGTGTGACTGGGGGGTGTTTTCATCTTATCAAGCTTAACATGTACTCTTAGCCCAACTCTAAGATTTCAAAAATCCAAAATAATTTAATGCAACCTCACAATTTCTTTATATGTTTTCATGCCCTATTGAACGTAAGTGATCTCAGAAGTGGCTTTGTGAGGCCTTCCACAGGCAAGGAACCTCTGACACCAGGCAGTGATTGCTTACCTTAAAGGGAAAATATGCACCTGGAAAGAACAATAGGCAGTGATCATGTCAGAGCGGAACAAGGCTTACACCTAACAGCAAAATGCAATCAAAGGGAACATTTGCTCTTGAGAGATTTAGAACATTCTCTGTTAGTGTGAATTAGCATAAATTCATTAAAAACTTCAGAGTATATTGATTTAAACTCACCAAGACTCTTTAAGTACTTCAGCTCTTTGTGTATGTGAGAAAGAAAAGCAGACCTGGAACTCACATGTCAGTGTCTTGCACATTAGTATGACAGTATTTGGGGAGCAGAAATGTAGAAAAAATATAAAATGTTTTCTGCTGAATTGTAGGTCCTTTCTAGGAATGTCAGAAAGAAAAAAATATACATTTTTATGCTGGCAGTGACAAATTAAAAAAAAGAATCAAAGTCAAACTTATTTCTGCAGTACCTTAAAGGCATATTTTGATAACTCAGGTAGTTTTCTGGCATTGTATCCTAGTACCTTTAGGTAAGAATATGAATTTTGGTGGCTTTGCAATTGTATGTGATTTTATTTGCAGCAAAACAAAGTTGTAGCAAAGCAGATTAATTTGATTGCAAGCTATACGGCACGTATATTCAACAGTCAAACTACTGGGTAATCACTGGACAGTTCTTGCAGATACAGATAACATGGCCATTTATTTATCTATTTGAATCTCAGTTATCTGTACAATTCTTCAAAAAGAGACAGAGCATCTAAGAACAGGCATAATGCTTGATGGATTTATCTGATCTACACCTTCCTTCACAGCTTAACTTCTTTACATATCAAACCCAACACAGCCCCAAGGACTACAGGAGGGGTGGGAAAGATTGGATCCCGCCTTCCAGCTGATGCTGAAGAAACCACCCATGCAAGACAGTCGCTTAATAACTTAAAAGTTCAAAATACCATCACATCATTTTGCTGATACAGGTAAGGTTAAAGATATTGAGAGAGAGAGAGAGAGATGGAAAAGGAATTTAAGTATAAGCTGGCAGATTCCACCAAAAGCAATATTAAAGTTGTGATTTAACCCTTTTTATAATCTGAACTTTTTACTTCCTTGGGATGAGAGCAATTTTATCAGCTGGACACGGAATTTAGTAAAGTGCGGAAAGGACTTTCATGGGAATGGCTGGAATTGTACATAGTTGTACTGTGAGACTAATTAATCTTAAGGCAAAAAGTAAAACTAAATTATTAAATTAACATCTCTGTAGTAATTTGAGTAACATCTATTACTTCAGCTGAAGTTTTAGCTCTTGACACACATGGGAATTAAAAAAAATCAGAATTTTTCCACTAAAACAGCTTGTGAACTTCCCTTGCCAAACCCTTGTCCTGGCTAGTGTAAATCCAAAGAGTGAAAGACTTCTGCTTCTTGAGAGTGAAGAGTTTGTCCCTCAGTTTACCAGGTTCCTTTCCATTCCTATTCACTGTTCAGGGGAACTCTAAATCCAGCAGGCTGTGTATGCCTTTGCAGTAGGGTTGAGAGTATCAGATAGGTCCAGATATTGTCTCAAGCTCCAAAATTCTCCTAATTGATGTAGTAAGCCCTCTATTTGAACCCTTTTTAAAGCTATTTCTTTTTTGTGACATCCACTGTCAGATTTCTGAAAGATGAAGGTAGCCATCCCTTTCTTTGATTCAGTGGATCCCACTGAGTAGAAAAGGTTGAACAATCAGTTCAGATTCCTTTTAAATTCTGCTAGACATTTGTCTACAAAACTGTGACTCAAGTCTGGTTCTCCTTTTTACACATAGAGCCAGCCAAACTGCCTAAACACTCCGAGCCATCTGGGAGCTGTTCTCTTTGACCGTTCACTACTTGCTATTTGTGCTGTCACATTAGAAGACAAGTTTTTATTAAAACTGAAATAAGATCAACTCCTTTATTTTATCATAACAGAAGCTTACCAAGCAGCTATGTGGCATTTGTTCTCATGCTCTTTGGGCACTGGGGGTTTTTATGTTTATAAACCTAATAACTTTTTACCAGAAACACAGAAGTGTTTAGTAGACCATTGCAGCAAAAATGCACAAAGCCATTGAGCACTTAAAAACCCCATGAAAAGGGACACAGTCATAACCACTGAGGCTGCATTTGATATAATAGAATTGGATTTGAATGGGCTTGACTGCAGAGGCTTGGGAAGGATGAGATTAGTGCTGCAGGAAAATTACAGAGGCTTTTATGTTTTTGCTGGTACCACAGTAACTCTGACAGGGGTGGGATAGCGTCTTTGAGACCCGTGCCTGAAGCAGGGAACTGATTCTTTCAACATTTGGTGATACATTCAGCTATTCTGTTTGATAAGCTGTCACCATCTTCATCTTATCCAAAAAGAACATCTCAACGTGATTTCTTCAGTGTTGTGGAAAGGAGGATCCCATGAAAAGCATCTAAGGGCATCAGACAGCACCTAAAGGACCCCAGCTGGAATACTGTGGTTGATGTGGAACACTGCAATTTAGAGACATGGATCAAAAGGCAAGTTCAGAAGAGAGTCATGAGAAGTGATCAGCAGCCTAGAAATTTGTACTTATAGAGATTAAAAGCTGTGGGACTGATTAATAAAATATATATATATTTATATATGTATATAAAATGCTGCTAAGAAAAAGTGAAATAACCTTCATAATACATCAGGCAAGAGATAAAAGTATAGGCAGCATTTTAGAAAACTTCTTTCTCCTATCTCAGCAGCAGAAGGAAAGAGATAGAAACTTTAATCAGAGGAAATTTAAAATTACAAGTTAAATCTGCCAGTATTCTCATTGCTTAAATTAATTTGGGGAGGATTGCATCACTGATTTCCTGAAACTCTCAACCTTATTTTCGATAATATTAGTAGTATGCTACTGCTAATCATTCCAGCTTGGGTTAATGACTTCAAGGAAGAGGATGCCCCTATTTCTTATTCTGAGAACAAGATGGAGAAGATGGAGAATACAGAAATTTGCAATTCTTTAGCAAAGCAACAGAGTGCTCTTGTACTGCATGGAATAATAAAGATATAGACCTGCATGACATGTTGCTTCTTTGCCCTTATGTTCTTGTCACTCGGAGGAACAGCAGAGTGAAAACAAGAGCTGAACGAAAGAGAGAAACAGAAACACAGAATTAATAAGGGAATTACCTAACATTTGGGTCTTGTTGGTTTCTTTAACCTATTGGAAGCTTCAGCAGCTTATTTCCTTCAAGGAGAGATTTCTTAATAAAAATTTTTAAGATATTATCAATAACTAATGTAATTTAATGAAATTTTCTTTTCAGAAGACAGAACTAGGGTATTTCTATTCCCAGTTTTGAACCTGCTCTTTTCAATGACTTTGTTAAATTACTTTCCCTATGTCTGTATCAGTTTCTACTTTGTGGGGACACTTTATGGAATGCCACAATAAAAACCTCAAAGACTACAGGATGTCCTGCCGAAAGGCAAAAAAAAGCAAACTATTGACAATAGATAACTAATTATTATTATCCTATAGTAGCCAGAGCCTATTAGCCACCCTCCTCCAGAAGCAGACACTTATTTAACATGGGGTTTTCAAAAATGTTCAGAATGCTTTAATTTCCACTGACTGAAGCCACCACAGAAGGAGAAAAAAGGGAAAAGGTGATGTCTTCTGATAATATTTGAAAAGCAACCTAGTTTTGTTGCACTTTGGGGTTCTGCATTACCACGGCACAGCAAGAGTGGGGCTGCTCCACGGCAGGGGAGCAGCCAGGAGCCATGGCTGTCACCAGGGCTGGCTCTGAACAGCGAGCAGAGAGGGGACAGGAGATGCCACAGGCCCAGCAGGACATGGCACCACCCTGGGTGCCCCCAGCCCGCTCAGGGCCAGCAGCACACACGGCAGGAGCAAGGCTGAAGGGTTTGTACCCTGGCAGTGCTACAGCGGTGAGCAGAAATGGGTCTGTCAGGCCCAGAAACACAGGAGAGAGCCCCAGGAGGGGCTGCTAGGGGCACTCACAGCCAGCAGAGCTGATGCTGAGAATTTAGAAAACTTGCAGCAGTGTGTTGCTGCTCTGTGTAAGCAGAGCTTTGCTCGCCTGTTTCAGCTGTGATCTTTTCCTCTTAAAGGGAATCCGTGCTCTGGCAAATTGCAAGGTTTCTCAAGGGCATGAGAAAGCAGCTAGTTTACCTGGATGGAGAAATTCAGAGGAACTGTAATCTGGACCATTAACTGTTTTTAATACTCCAGCAATGTTTTACTGATGCATTCAGGTTTCCATTATAAGAGTATCCTCCCCTTATCCCCTCTCCAGGATGTGAATCCAGTTTTATTAGAGCATGAAAAATATGTTCTCTTCTTGCAGTGATGTGGCTGAGAGGAATAAAAGATGGCTCTGATGATATATACTCTCAATTGCACTAATAACATCTCATTTTTCCCCAACTTATCCTGTTGCTGCTGATAGAAGTGTTTCTGTTACTGCTGTGAGGCGTCACTGTGATTATTGCTGTTCCCTTAGTGTCTTTTATGCTCTGGGATCCAATCCAGAAAAGCATTCTGTTAGAGGAGATTTACGTGGCCAGATTGCACAAAGAAAAATGATAACATGAACAGCAGCCCTATTTTTTACAAGGACATATTTACAAGTCTAAGACATCATGCCAGAAATAGCTTTCCTTGTAACCCATAGCTCACTGAATCTAAAACTAGACCAGTTTGGGTTTTCTTAACTCTGAGTTCAAGAAGTTTCACTGTGGTCATAGCTACCAATAAGCTGAAGATAACAAAACTTTCCAACAAAGAAAAACCCAAATAAAAACTCCCAACAAAACAAACAACAACACCTCTCCGTCTCCCCCTCCTCCCCATTTATAAATATTTTGACACATTTAACCTCTCTGCCTCAGCTGACAAAAGTCAGTAACCTCCTAGATAAGGATGCTTTTGCTGGAGCAATATGATCATATTTTCTGTGAAGTTCCTGGTTTAGTTATTATTTTGTGCTTTGTTGACAGTATTTTGGTAGGAAACTGATAATTTTTAACATATTTTTTAAAACTTTTAATAGTTTTGAAATATTTCTAAATGTTCCCTGTCAACCCCTGTGATTCCAAAGCTGACAGTCTTAAGTACACATATACCCTTCACATACCTGTCACTTCACACCTGGCTTCCATTTTTGATCTGCATTTTAATTACTTTAGATGGTTTTGGTAAAAAGTAAGCGAGATCTCATTCCTTATAAAATGGATAATGTTTCTTATGCACGCACATTGCTATTTTTTTCTAGCCCTCCACAATTTTTGAGATCTTCTCTTACCAATGGGTTGCTATAAGATACCATTTTGTCCTTTGGAAACAATAAATCTCATCAATATTTTTTTCATGTTTTAATCTGAGACTAGAATATTATCTTGGCCAGAATTGGACTATGATCTATATTACAGCCATCAGTATGCCATGCTCATCACAATAAATACACCTGCAAACCATTTGCTTCTTGCAAATAGTGTACCAACAACTATAAAGTATATTTCAAATTCTCATCCTAGCTAAAGTGGTGTAAATTAGAATGAACTGGATTGACCACACCATTCATCATTGTTGCAGGATTAATGTCTTTCACTGTTGTAAAACCAAAGCAGTGACATTAGTCTTTTAGCATTTTGTACTTTGGCATAATAGGATAGAAAAGAGAGAGCACGACTAGTGTAAATTATGTATTTTATACAATAGTGCTTAATCAATGTACCAGTCATACTTTCACATGTTGTTTTCCCAGGATATTCTAAACTGACACTGTCAAAATCTGGCTACAAGACAGCAGCACCAGCAGTTGGGGTAAAAGCAGCAGCAGCTTGCTCATCTAAAACAGCCCCAGCAAATGTGGCTGGACCTGAGGAGACCGAGGCACACCTGTGGCACTGCTCTCTCCTTTGTGTTCTGCCCTGGGGATACATTAGTTGTGCATCTGCATCCTGGCCCCAAGGAAGGATTTAAAATGATCTGATAATATCTGATGGCACACCATTTGTATCACCGATTTCAATTCAGGAGCCCGAAAATGCCCACGATGCTTAACTTACTTTGAGATCAAATAATGTGTTTCACAGGGGTGCTGAGGGACTGGGTGCTGAAGGACAGCATTCCCTCCGTACCTGGGGACACACTCGCACAATCAGCACCTCCTTCCCGGGCAGCTGCTCTGCTTCTTCACTCACATCTCTTTGAAGGGGAAGTGTGTAAAGAAATCTGCTTTCAGAATAATGCTTGCCCTGACTGGTTTCCTTGTGAGTTTAACTCTCAGCAGCTAGCAGGATTTTGAAAAAATCACAAGGCCACTGGCACACCAGGAACGTGCAATTAGTTCTGATTTATAATAAATTATCTATGAATTCACAGTAGTTAACATTATGTTTACATTCCTAGGAGTTTTATTGCCTACAGTGGCACTGTTGGAGAATGTATATTTTTATTATCCCTAAATAATGCATTGAATAACTTCTATAGTGTCACTATAGGTGTATGAAAAATCAAATTTAGAAAAACAAGAAAAATCTACCCGTGGAAATCTGTCCCTTTTTTCTCCAGGAAAAGAAAAAGGACAATTTTAACAAATAATTATTCTCCCTTTCCTTTTCCAGAACTAATTCAAATGAAAGCTAATGTGGCTAATAAAGTAATTATAGTTGAATGATACATTTCAGGTGTGCCAGAGACTTCCCAGCAACTCAGACAATGAATTCACATTTAAGTCTCCACGTTCTGAATTACTTCTTTAATCGGATGTGCTGCAGCACGGCTGATTTGCAGCGTATCATTCAGGCTGTAATGGGGATGCAGGAACATGTGTGATGGCTTTTAAGAGAGCCCTGGAGAAGTGTTCTACAAAGGGGAGATCAGTGAAGCAGCATAGTGTAAATTCGGTGCTGTCATAGCAGCCTGCTCCTCAGTCCCCCGCCTCAAAGGTGCCCAGGGAGCTGGTTCTGAAGAGATAGTTCCACATAAGTGTTTCATTAGCTCTACATCCTTCCTCAGCATGCTGGCTAAAGGACAAATTAAACCACAACAAAAACCTCAAAACTTATTTGTCTTCTAAAGGACTGGTATCTATATCCTAAATAAAACCAGGCAGCTTACCAGAGGGTAGCTGAAGAGCAGAGATTTGGAAACTCTCTCCATGGGTACCTATTTATATATTTATATATCTATAT
>VYZT01020243.1:0-16196 GCA_013400735.1 Pomatostomus ruficeps | reverse complement strand
TGTGTGTGATGACCCATTATTGACCTCCCACAATATCAAACCTTGACTTTCAATTCAAAGCCTGAAAGATAACAAGTTTCCGTTATAAAAAAAAAATTTATCACACAAGTAGTAATTAGCCATTTATTCACTATTTAGGTTCTTCCTTTGAAGTCAAATAGTTTAATTGTTCCTTTAATTACAACTTTAGAGTAAATTAACATAGACTCTTCTAATTCTCTGAAAAAACGTAACTATAAAACAGTACTCATCTACAAGGCTTCAAGTCTTGTATTTTGTATTTAAGTTTGATTCTCCTCATTTAAAATGGACAGCAAAAAGTGAGGCATAAACCAACATTTTTAAGCAAAAGTAACCAAACCAAAAAAAACCAGCACTAATGTGAAGATTCACATTAGCATCAACAGTGGCTTCTAAAGAAATAAGTAGAATTTCTCAACCTGCTCCCGGGCCAACAATAAAAGAAAAGGTACAAGACAGCCAGACAGAGCTTGAAGAACTTTGATGAAAAGCAAATGGATAGGATTCCATATTCAAAGAGTAAAGCAAGTGACTTATTCAAATTTTCCCCCTCGAACAGAAATGAAAATGCAATAAACATTGTAGCTTGTTCTCTGAATTCTGCTCTACTACATGCATAGAAGTTGTGACAAGAGAAATCATGCTTAATGATGGGGTTTCGTTTTGTTTGTGGACTTTGGTTTTAATGTTTTGCATGGAAAACCAGGAAAAGCACAGACTTGCACTTTTCAGTGGGAAAGTGGTTGTTCTTTCAGAAAAGAAGCTCCACAAATCTTTGAGATATAAGAACTCTTATTATTTTGTCCATTTATTTTATTTTTCTAAGTTATCACATTGTCTCAACTTTTTAAGATAAGTTTGTCAGAAAAGCTGGGTCACATGCAGCAAAACTCTACCTACACTATTACTGGTCTAGCTCTTCTCATCAACTGACGGTTCCGTCTAACTGAATAAGTATTATTCCCTCACGGGAAATTGCCCCAGATATGCTAATCTTAGCAATAACTACCTTAGATCGAAACTGCAGGAATGGACAAGAAAAATCAAAGACTTGTATAGATATATGCACCAGGAAACTAGATAGCATTACTCTGAGTTTGTCTGGATGAAGTAATTATGAATTATGAGCTATATGGAAATTATATGCAAAATGTATTTCCACAAAAAGCATCAACTGCCAGCACTGAACTGGCATTTTCTTTTTTTCCTTTCCAGTCTTCCTTTATGAATTCAACCTAGAAGATATTACAAACATATCTTCCCAGTGGGAAGGAAAAAGTGATTATGTGTACTCTTGACAGAACATGGTATAAAACACAGAAGGCAGGAGGCAGAATAGGTTAACATGATCACTATGACATTATTTTCTTCTCATTTACATGGAGAATAGAAAGAAAAAACATCAGGGTAGAAAACTTCAGTGAAAAAGTCAAGATTTATTAATGCAAACAAAAGTAGGGCCAAACTATTTTAGCCATATGGAAATGCAAAAATAGCTCTGTATCTCCCAGTGAGACTTTGCCACAGAAAATACCAAAATTATTTATGATTTGGTTTGGTTTCTTTTGCAAAAGTAAATTACTCTTTTAAACAAAGAGAATCCAAAATCATTCCAGCAGCAATATTTTGATAAGCGGGCCTTCCATATCCATAGATATGTCCAATAAAAGTCCAGTTGAAAGGCAACACTTGTACTCTTCTCCCAGTCTGGAACGCCTTCACTTTCAGGAAGAAGCAGCTGTCAATTTTTTTCTATAATATTATATTATATTAAAACTGTATTTCAAGGAAGGACCCCCCTCCAAAAAAGTGATAATAAAACAGAACTCACCACAACTCCAAACTGCTCTGGCTCAGACAAATTGTTATACTCGTTCTTGAACTTGGACAATGCATTCATTTGTTCTTGTTCAGGGAGGTGTTTTATTAAATTCTACAAAGAAAAATAAAATAGACTTAAAAATCTCAGATTCTATGTAGCTCGTTTAGATATGCATCATTACCATACACTCCAAAGACAACACTCTTCCCTGAAGACAGCAGAATGTACACAGGAACACAAAAAGTAACTAAGAGTGTAAAAGGCAAGTGATGCAATACTGCCAGCACCTGACACTGATCCTATAGACACTTCTGAAGTCTTTTTCTTTAAACTGTTTTTAAAGAAATAATATGCTCGATAGGCACTATGCAAACAGAACACTTAGAAGCAAACAGAACAAGAATTTCAAGTGCAACATAGCCATCCAAAGGATGGCAAGAATTACTAATGCTAGATGAAAAGTATTTCGAAAAAGAATAATCTATTTCCTAGGATACCAAAACAAAAATTTTAACCCATTACACTACTACTTAGCCCAAAAACTTCCTAGAAGTAGTAAATCAGAGGTGAGATTCAGCTTCAGCTGAATTCAGAAGTCCATATGGGGAGGTTCACATGTAAGTGAATGTCTTGTGAACACAGGTAAGGGACTC
Source organism: Pomatostomus ruficeps (assembly GCA_013400735.1). Lineage (NCBI taxonomy): Eukaryota > Metazoa > Chordata > Aves > Passeriformes > Timaliidae > Pomatostomus > Pomatostomus ruficeps. The sequence continues at coordinate 13,700 of VYZT01020243.1, read as the reverse complement.
TAAACATTTCACCTTCATCTGTTCATCTGAAAAATCCTCTGACTCCCTGGAACTTCCTGAACACTTGGACACATATAATCTACATAAAGACACATTTAGGCACCTGAGCCCCACTCTAATTAGATTCTGCTAGACTGGCTAAAAATTACTTATCTGATGTTCTGGCAATAGAGAGCTTCTCTAACACTTAATTATGGTATATAATTTAACAGTAGCTCAGTTCTCTCCCTTCCCAAGATGATTGCTGCGACTACTCGGCAATAGTCCCTACGGCCTGCTATCTTTCTCAGATCATGGCTCTTGTGCTTCTGGTTACACATTGGCTAAGTTTCTGTCACAGTGAGTAAAACATGAAGAGAGATTTTCCTTTCTTAAAACATTGCCTGGTCTACTGGTAAGATACTCTCCTGAAATGAACTGAAGATTCAATCCTTTTAACACTGAAGCCAGTCTAGGAAACACAGCCATCCCACTACCTACTACCATATTTCAAGAAAGAAACAAAAAGACCAACTCCAGCACTTCCCCATTACTTGATGGAAAAAGCAGACATTTTGGTTGTCAACATTTGTTTTATTACCTTTCAAGTAAATAAATTTTGGTGACATACAATGAGCAAAAAAGATTTCATTTCAGTTAGTGAACAGAAAGTCCATCTGAAAGTCTTAAATACCCCCTAATTTTACCCACTAAAGATCCTAATTCCTTCTTTTACAATAAATTCAGGCTGTTAAGACAGAAAAATTACCGCTCTGGGGCCAGAGAGATAAAAAGTCATACCTATGCTTTGCTTAACACAATTCCCTAGTTTAAGAAATTCAAATTTTGCTCTCTAAGTAGTAGCTGAGAAATATCCCTAAATCAGTAGACTGTTTCAACAGAGTGTCTATGCTCAAATAAGGATTTTGGTAAGAAAAATGAAACCTATTAAAAATGCATGAATGATGATGCATAAAACAATAATGTAAACTTGAATTTTAGGAGCTTGATTTGGATAAGGTCAAACTGATTTTTAGTAGAACAGCAGTCATATATATCCTTACTACTGCTACATTTGGAAAATATTTTTGTAAAAAAGACTACATTATGGATGAAGATGTCTGGCACTAAATCAGTAACACTGAGCAAAAATGAAAGGGTACAAAGTGTAAAAAGGTACATTTTAAATTAGAAATTCATAACACATCTATTTCTTTTTTTGATATCCAGCATTCACATAAACAGCTCTAAATATAATACAATTCCTTAATCTTTACTGAAATTAAAATGTTATTGCTTGATGCGGAAATAGTTTTCATACCTAGAAAAACTGCCCACAAAACTTTCAAAACAAAAACAGTGAAGTGTTGCATGAATATTTTCAATATTGAGCATCAGAAAATTGTGGCAGTGGACCAACTAGCTGCCTCCATGAGAGATGGAGAAATAACTTGGGCAGATTTTCCTTCCCAGGATAGTGAAACTGAAGAAGATGGAGGCAGCATGCTGGAGGGGAATTCCCTCTCTGCCACATTTTAACCCTGTTGATCATAGATTTTGTTCCACTTCTGTTATTTTAATATTCATCACATTGTTTTACTATTCAAGAGTTACTAGAAACTTCTGCTGTTCTGTTATACCAGTTGGTTAATGCAAATATGTTCCGCCTTTGCCCAGAACTCATTGGAAAACTGTCATCCCCCGTCAATCTCTGATTTGATAAGAACCCTGGACCTCAGCTTATGACCACCTCCTTCCCTTTCCCTATAAAACCCTGTGTAACCACCCGTCGGGGTCTCTCTGACAGCCCCGTATCCTGAAGAAGAATAAAAGTCTGGGTAACGCTATCAGAGCAGTCCGTTCTCTCTTCTTTGCCCCTAACTGCTTTATTAACATTGGGTCTCTGCCTCGCCACTGTGAAGGCAAAACCTCGGTACATAGATAAGCCAAGAGACAGCGCTGGCAAGTGCTTATCTAACCAGGCGCTGGATAGATTGCACCGCAGAAATCCGGGCAGTACTGTGGACTCCCACAATGCGATAGAAAATAAAAAAAAAGCAACCAAAACTGAAGGAGCAGCTGATATCAAGGCAGCTTTTATGGTGTTAAGATAAAGCTTTTGAACATCTACAGATGAAACACATTTTGAATATCAAACAAAATAAGCAGGAGAAAGAATTTTGACTAAGTCACAGAAAACATTTCAATAATTAGTCAATGAGTTTTTGGACTACAACATGTCTTTGGGAGTTTTTTACATTTTTCAGCACTAGATTTCATTTCTAACTGAAGTGGGGTGGAGGGAAGGGGACAGAGACAGATGGAGAGAAAATATATTTTATTTCTTAAGTATAAAAAGAGTTGGATTAAGAACAAATTTCCAACTTCACAAACAGTGATATTTGGACACGCTGAACAACACTTACAGCTAAACAAAAAAGCCTACTGAAAGCAAGAAATTCCTAGAAAGGAGAAGTACCATGCTGTCTAAGGTAACTTACATGAATGAAGAAAAACAGCCATATGGTTGCAAACCTATGTATGCTTCCTCTCTTCTCAGAATGATGAAATACACAGAACACATTTTCATAGCATGGACATAATGCATACTTGAAAAGGATTTTGAAGGTAGAAATAGAGACATACAGCTAGATACTTAAATTTAGTTAGTAACCTAAGTATAAATGAAGGTGGATACCAACTTTTTGAAGCAACGAGACACATTGTTCTATCACTTTCTAAGAAAGATGGGTGTCTTAAGTTCTTTTTCAAGTTTAAACTCAGACAGTCCCTTTTTCAAAGTTATTATAGAGTTCTTTTACCCAGAAACAAACAACTTGGATGAAACAATTTGATATATATTATTACATCCAAACTTGCAAACTAAATTTGAAGCCTAAGTTCTACTGAATTTCCCACCCAATTTCGGTCTCCAAGTGATTAATCACTTGGCAAAAAAAAAAGTCTATATTCTTGAGTGATTTATATGACTGTGTTCATACAGGATATTGTGAGCTTATCACTTGCATTCCGTTCCACTGACTTTTACACAATTACAGCAGTTGCTAACACTACTGTACTCTTGTAGGATATAATTCCTCACTTTTGTCTCTCCAACTTCTCTTACCCTTTTCTTAAAGAAAATTGTTCACTCCCCTCCAAAAGCAAACACAAAAGGGCTCAACCACTGTCAAAACCACCTTGGACTCAATTTTGATGCCAACTACATACATAGGTTACTGGATACACTGACTTTCAACATACTTTACTGTTAATACCAATTATTAGAGACACAAGATTATCAGCATAGTGTCAGAAAGTTATCTCTTATTACCATGCCTACTGCATAGCTCCAGTGGGACTAGGGTGTATTAGATGTTTTAAATACACAGAAAATTAGGCATTCTTTATCCCAAGGCATATACAATTATAATAAAAATCATAGTCCACAGAAGAAATTAAAGATAATGATAGAAAAGCAAAAAAATTATCCATGAAAATAAATTTTCCCTTCTTAGCTTACTGCAACTTCACAGAGAAGTATGCCATTAATTAACTACCCATTAACTGCTAAAAATTAACTACCCATTAATAGTTTGATGATTTTTTTCCCAGAGTCTAAATGCAAAATTATGCTTTGCCTTCCTTAAATAATACACACAGAAATGATCAAAATGACAGTTTTTCATAATTTTGATATATAGTATTTATTAATACAACCTGTATAAATAAATACTATCATACTATCATATGATTGTTCAGGACCTAGTTTTTCTAACAAGCTAAATTTTAACCGCTGAAAAAGAATGCTAAGTTCAAATATCATAAGAGAGTCTCAGAGCCAGCATGGACTATCTGGGGCCAAGTTCAAGCTGAACATAACAGTAAAGCATATTCCATCTCTCAGTTTTTCACGCTACCGTAGAGAATTTCTATTACACCAAATAAAATAAAAGATACACATCATGCTGCTTTTGAGCATGAAGAAAACCTTGAAAAGGTGATCTACATGCAAACTAGACTAAAAAAACAATTTAGAAGTGTAAACTATGTTCATCCTAATAACCTAAAAGTAATAGTTTCAATGCTGATATTAACTGCATTATTGAACAAAAGAATGAGAATTATACAATGACTATGTATACTGTCGCTGGAGATGATGGTTCATGCTTACTCCTTCAAATATTTAAGAGAAACATATTCTTCAATCAAGAAGGGAAAGCAAAATCCAAATAGCTGAAGTGAGATTAAACATCTTTGAAATCCAAGTGACGAGAAGTAAGGGCAAAACTGCATGCAGGACGAAAAAGGGCATGCTGAGTATTGCACAGCCTCCTCAGTAGGATGTCATTTTGACATTCTGATATGGTGGAAATTTATTTTGCAGAAAAACCATACAAATACAGATTTGCCTTGTTTTGACCTCTGAATACAAGTTGCTATGTGTTGCAGTACAAGCCACGTCTGAATTTCAGTAAGCCTTGATGTAACACCTAATTTTATTACCCTAATACCTGTATTTGTTTTAACTAATCAGCATTCCTGCAAAGAGTATGTTTCTAAAAAACCAATCTAACTTCAACTTTCTTTCATGTTGCAATAGGGACTGGCACCCATACCTGTAACACACTTCTGAGTATGCTGAAGAGATTAGCTGTCTAAAATCTCCACCACATTACTACTGGATAGATAGTAATTATCAGTTACTGGTATGTTTTGACATTTATGAGCTATAATAGCAATAATTTGAAGTTCATCACATTATACCAGAGTGCAGTCCAAAAGATAGATATTTTTTCTAAAGATGGATCTTTTCAAATGTATTGATGCCCATTGAGACAACTCAGGAATATGGCGCATGACAGGCAAGGGCAGACTGAGAGAAGTCAGTTTATTGAACTCTAGGAAAGCAAGTCTCACGGGCACTTAAAAGTGTGCAGATAAACAACAAGAGGGTACAAAGAAGGTGCAGTTAAGTTCCTCTTTGAGTTGTGCAATAGAAGACCAAGGTCACAAGTTGTAACAATAAAGATTCTAGTTAGATAAACAAAGAGACTTTTTCCAGAACAAGTGCTCAACTCTGGAAAAGGTGTCCAGAAAGTCTATGGGGTGTTCCAGCCTTGGAGATACTAAAAATTTGATGGAAAAGGCCCTGATCAAACTGCTCTAGTTGACCTGGCTTTGAGCAGAGCCTTGAGTCAAATGATTTCAAGACCCCCCTTCCAAATTATTTTTCCTATGGTTCTAAAATGATTCATTTATATTCATTTAATTAAATTCCTCAGGTTTTCAACCCTTAAATATCACTGTATATAGAAGAACTTCCAGTTTCTTTTGGCTCCACATAGAGTCATACTGGCTTTGTACCTTAAAAAATAATATTGAAAGGGAAGACACTACGCCTAAATAAACTCCACAGAAGAGAAGTGGTGAATGCTGTAAATGCCCTAGGTCAAGATATTGGATTGTTACAGCTCTAACAAACAAAAAAACCCCCAAACCAAACAAAACAGAGATTTGTGCAGCTAAGACAGAAGTAAAAACAAGGTAAAGAAAAAATTGGTAAGTAGGAAAGTAACAAAATATTATATGTACCCTAGTCTCTACTTAGGTGTGGACAATATGGAAAATTGAGAATATAAATTCAGCTGCATCATACTTTAATCCCATCCAGCAACCAAGCCCCAAGCAGCTACACGCTCACTCTCCCCGCAGTGGGATCAGGAAGGGATTGGAAGGGTAAAAGCCAGAAAACTCATGGGATGAGATAAAACTGTGTACACAAGCAAAACAAAGCAAGGAATTCATTCACTGGTTCCCCCGGGCAGGGAGGTGTTTCCTGCCACCTTCAGGAGAGCAGGGCCCTATCATATGTATTGGTGACTTGAAAAGACAAACACCACAACTCCATCCCCCTTCCTTCTTCTTCCCCTCACTTTATATACTGAGCATGATGTCATATGGTCTGGAATGTGCCTTTGGTCATTTCGGGTCACCTTTCCTGGCTGTGTCCCCTCCCAACCTCCCAGGCACACCCACGCTCCCTGCCAGCGTGGCAGTACGGACAGCAGAAAAGACCTTGGCTCTGTGTAAGCCCTGATCAGCAATGACAAAAACATCTCTGTATTATCAACCCTGTGTTCAGCACAAATCCAAAACACAACATCATACCAGCCACTGTGAAGAAAGTTATCTCAATCCCAGCCAAAAACAACACAAGCTGCTTTCATAAAAATATTAGCATTACAAATTTTAAAAAAAATCTACAGTTCACAGGAAAAGAAGATTCTTGTACTTATTTATTAGCAAAAAGTTTACATTAAGAGATTTGTTTAGCTATGGGTTTCTATTTACTGAGAAGCTTCTCTTGAAATATTGGGATTCTAAGTGTCATTTTTGTTACCTGAATCATGGACTCTGAGAGTTGTGTTTCATCTACTTCCAATATCATCATTTTGATCTCTTCATAAGGCACTCGGAAAGATCCAAGGAAAATTGCTAAAACAAAGATTCCACAAATAATGAAAAAAGCAAGACAACAATTATCTTGCTTCTACTTAAAAAAACAGCAGTGAAACAGGTCATAGCATCTCCAGATTAACAAACACTATGCCAAGTAATATAGGTAAAAGATAACAATTTTTTATGTATTTTTAATGACTGTTCTCTTTCAATTTCAGCCTTCTCCATATTCATTATGTACAACATCCAGCATCACAGAAGACCTCCACAAGCAAGAGACAAGTATATTCTGCAGGAGAATCACTGTTATTAGAGTATTTTGTGCTGAGGTGACAATGATAATTTTTTCAACAGTCTTGTCAGAGCTTTCTCTTAAAGCACCATGACGAACCAAAACCATAGAAACAGAAAACAAAATGCTCTTATAAGTACTCTTTATTTATTCACCATAATCCAATTATTTCTTATTTAATCTCTGCTGGCATTTAGGAACCTATTCTTCCTAGCACTCCTCTCCATCAAAACTTAATCTTCTTTGCTTGCATATTATTCCATAATACTGAGTATTGTCTACTTTCTATAAAGTTCATGAGATGACCAGACATCCTGTAGACATTCTCATCCTCCTTTTGACAGGGGATGGGGAAATGTCAGGGAAGGGGGGCAGACAGTGTTCCTTGATGAATATTTGAAAATACAGATATATTAGATACATAGCTGTATGCTGGCACTTCAGTATATACAATCTTGAACAAAGAATAATCTTTAACTGCTTATGGGGTCTTTTTAACTGTTTCAGTTGCATCAACTCACATGCTTGGGCTTAAAAACAATATGCACATATTTAAATAGATTTTAAACAAGAAGTGGTTACCAGGCAGACAAGAGAGAAAGGCATTTTTATGGAACATTTACACATTACTTTGAGGGAAAAAAAGAACACCCAACAGAATCTACTTACACAGATTCTGTGCTATCTTAGGATCCAAAACTTTTAATTCTTTGATTCGTTTCTTAATGGATTTCTTTTCTTCAAAATCCTCTTCCTCTCTTTTTACTGTCAGAGTAAACACAAACACAATCATGGTTAATTCTTAGAGGAAGCATTCATGAATTCAGAAAGCATATTTGCTATCAAGACAATTGATATAGTCATTTCACAGAGAAAAGATCATAAAACACACAGACAAAAAATAGAGAGGTTTAGTATGTATTGCTTGCATTTCAAAACTTTTGCTCTTCAGTTGAATTTTTCAGCTTGTTAACCTTCTAGATTTTTTTTTAATTGGACCTAAATAAACGCTAATGCTAATTGTACAAATTCAGTAATATTTAAAATATCATGCAACATGCTCCCATTACCCTGGCCAGGCTAGGATTATGAATTGGATTTTAACAATAACTGTTGCGGTGTGCTCTGGCCAGTTTCGGTCTATTTCATGGCCAGGCTCTGCTATGTACGCTCCCCCCCGTATCAGTTCTCCACCCCACGGAGGGCTCTGTATTGTGTAATCCTACACAAAGCCCGCCAAATTCAAACTTAGCTCTTCTCCCCTATTGGATGTTGTACCCTCCCCCCGCCCCTCGTATCTGTATTTATGTAACTGTAACCCCCCCTTCCCGTGCCAGTGCTTCCCTGGCACGTCCCCGGTGCCAAATAAACCATCTGGGAAGCCCCTCCGCCTTGTCTCTCCTTCTTCGGCGCGCCTGGACCATCAGTGGGTTGGGTGAACCCCTACAGGAACTTTGCCAGTCCACCCATGCCTTGGAGCAGCCTGGCAGCCCCTGAAGCTGCGGACGGACGCTCAGTGCCCCCCCCAGAATGCACCGCAGCAAATAATAAATCTTAAAAGACATGGCAATATGTCTCAACACTGGGACATCTATCTATTTTTGTGATTACTTTTGTCTAACGATATGCACAAAAATTACCAAAGACCACTGGCTTATTAAAAAATCAACATTACCTTAGAATACAGATGAGTTGTTATATATAGCATATAGGTATATGTGTAGATCTATTTTCCTTCCCCCCTCAAAAAGATGTATTATTAAATACATGATGTAATCACATTGTTACAAAATACCACAAAGACAAAGTGATTGTATAAACATATATTAACATTACTGGAGATTTTGGCTTATTCTTTCTTTTCAGAAAATAATTCATACAAATAGGATCTCCCAAATACATTGTGTAAGCTGAATTTTTTTGTCATTAGTTACACGTTACCATAAGAATTTCACTTAAAATAACAACATAGGCTTGATAAAGTATTAGTAGGAATTATTATGCAAACAAACTAAAAAGCGAAAACCACACACATCTTTCCTTAAATACAATCTAGTTGTATTCTTTTTTTTAACTTTTCCTTCCTTCCCCCAGCACAAATCTCCACTGTAAAATGTTATTTACCATACGTATTGCTACTGTTTATCTAATTCTGTATACTATTTCACAAATGAAATTAGTTTCCAAGCTTTTACAGTGTTATTGTTCCAAAACAAGTTATACATGCTTCAAATACTTGAGAGTAGAAAATATGCTACAATAATATAATGTGCTACTGACTTCTGAAGGAGATAGATATAGATGGGAAGTCCTGTCAAGGAGACATAGGATTAAAGTTTCTAGCTCAGTGATGATCCTTGACAAAACTAGACATAAGCATGAATTATCAAGAGGATTTTGCTAAGCTGAAATTAGTTCAGAAAATGTTAAGAAAGACATTTAAGCGCAACATCATTCTTAAAAAATGTTTTTCTAAGCATAATAAATTTTGCCAAGGACTGGGACACAGACTAAATGACCTCTTGAGGTCTTTCAGCTTTGTTGTCTAGGATATAACCAAAGAGATAAGGACTTCAAGACTTCACACAGGGATTGAAGGAACCAGATTCAAGACCGAGTAGGTGGAGACACAAATTTGAATCATCTCCTAAACCACTTTTGATACTCTGCACCTATTAAGCAGCATGACGCTCCTGAGGACATGTCACAGTGCAGAAAAGAACCTGTGTTCTGCCAAAATGAAATCACTAAGCTAAGACATAAAGCAGACCTTGGAAGAAGGACTGATATCCAGGGCCTCAGAAAATGGGTTACAAAGCCACAATCCTCCTCTTTTGTCTGTTCCTATTCTACCCCCAAATTCTGCTTGGCCTTGCATTTCTTTTAGCCCAGATTTAACAAAATGGTTAGCACTCTCCTGTACCAAGAAAAACTACACACACTACATGTTTCTGCACATGTGAAAGCAAAAGTAGATTTTCACCACCAGTGTGAGAACTCTATAGCCCAGGTTCCAAAGGAATAGAATGACATTAAAGCTACTGGATGAAAAGAAGGTTACCACTAAAGGTTCACTTTTTCTGATTATGCTTGAAGAAGAGCCCTTAACTGAACCCAGAAGGGTATGTCAGTGGGCTACAGATCCCAGAACCACATGACTGTTTTCTTCTGCAGTTACACATTTTAACAGGCCTCTCAAAATTCTTAACTTCTTCAACTACACACTGAAAACAGTGACTCTTAAAAACATGACTTTTGAATTGCCTCAAAGTCTTATCAATGCCACAACTGCAGATTCCCCTAGAAGACCTGTACAACCCTGTAGCACATGTTCCAAGCAATTTTCATGCCTTACTGAAAATACAGTAAAATGCTTTATGGCTACCTTGGAAGTTTGCAAAGAAACTTGGAACCTTACAAGAAAAAAAAAATTTCTTTTGTTGTCACAGTAAAAAGAAGTTAAATTATCTAAATTTATTAATTAAACTTGCCTTTACAGCCTCAAACTGGACACTAATAGGGGCAGAAATAGAAAAAAAAACCAGTTTGCCTCTTCCAGTACTACAAAGCAAAATTTATTCATTACAAGTCTTATAACAGAGATAATACATAGATACACAAACATGAAGAAAAAAAACCAACAATGGTTAAACATGTACAGCTTCATTCCCTACTTCCAAATCAAGAAACAATGCTGCAAATGAACTGGCTAATAGCCTCAGGAATTTTCACCCAGGAGGGGGTTAGGCACAATGCTATAGCACTACTTAAGGGATCTCAACACTAAGAAAAAACATTTAAGCATAGAACGTATCTACTCTAGAAAACTCATGCAGAAATTGTATGCAGAGTTCTACAATTATGCAACAAACTAAATTACTGCAAACTTACATGATACTTCTTTAGAAGAATTCAGGTCACGTCCTTATGTAGTTGGGAGCAATAAGAAGCAGAGGACACATATTACTTTTCTTACTGGTTTGAAATGCTGCACTTCCCACTGAAAACTCTGATACCTCTTACTGCCTCTAGAGATTTTTACCTCCGTTGCTAATGTCCTGGTTTTGGCCAAGGACATAGGTAATTTTTCACAGGAGCCATGGTGGGGGCGGAGGCTGGAGCCATGTGGGCACAGCCAAGACACTGTGCTATTCAATCAGGTCTCACCTCATGGCCAGGGAGAAGGGAAATGGGTCTCTCTCTTGCTTCCTGGAAAAGAGGGGGAAGGTGGGGGCATTCCTTTTCCAGGGGACCAAGCAACAAACGGAGTGGTGGTGTAACGCTGGTCCTGATCGGATGGTCTGTCTGCCATGTTCTTCATTGTCTTGGGCTTGAGGGACAAATGTGGGGGCAGATGGTCTGTCCACCATTTTGTTCACTGTCCCAGTCAGTGAGCAATTTTTACCTGCAAATCACTCTCTTTTTGTAAACTTTTGTTATTAATATCATTGCTGTTACTATTCTTATCTCATTGCTGTTTCCAGTAAATTGCTTTTATCTCAACACATGATCTCTGCCTTTTTTATCTCCCACTGAAGGCAGGAGTGCCACTCCTAAACCATGACCGATGGCAAAAAAAGCGCCCCCAAAATCCCAAGAAACATAACTATTTTCTATTTCCAACGAGAAAAAAGGAAAAAAAAATCCCACAGCAGAGGAGAATGAATAGAAACATCTGAACAGGTGAAGTAAGAATCTAGACTAAAAGGAAATCAAAGAAAATAAGCTAAATAAGAAAATAAGTTAAATTTTCATTTGTGGAGAGCACTGGAATAGAGGGGAAAGTATACAGAAGAAAGAAAATTGTAACATCTGCTTACAGTGGAAAAAAAGAAAGCAGCCTAGTGGGAGTGGGCAGCTGCTGCAGAAAGGAGGTGACTATTGAAGGAAATCAATTTGAGCTGTTACTGTGCTAATGAGAGAAGATTCAAACCAAAGGATCACAAAATACAGACAGTTCGCATGGCTCCTAAAGTTTGATCTTACTATTTCAAAATTACTTTTTTTTTCCCAGCGATTATTCAACAGAAAACCACACACTCTTTAAAGTTCTGTCTATACACTAAATCTATCCCACTGAGGGACATACACATGGCCCTAGCATCTGACCTGGACAATGTTTTGCCAGTAGTACCTCATCTGATGCTCCTGTGCTGCCCCCTTAGGCTGAGAAACAAAGTGATAGAGCACTTTGAAACACACAGAATGCACCTCCTACCCTTAGCAGTTCCTCTTATCTTCACACCGCACATCCTTATTAACAAGACTCTAACAGATGTGGTTGCCAACACACACACACACAAATACCTCAAAGGAGTTTTAGATACTGGAGAGATTGCTTTTACTGTCTCCTTCAAATTCAGATCCATATACACATTCAAATGTAGTCAACTACCTCTGTCTGTGGCAATGACCTGCCTGAAATTAGGGTCCTGAAAAGAGTGGTGACAGGACTGTTTTACAAACATACAGTTGGAAGCCTACAGAATAGCGCTTCATAAAATTGTGGATGGGATCCTATGGAGCTACTCTGCAGAACTCTGAAACAATTACATTCTTGGTAGGTGCTGCTGAAATAATCTACATTCAGGAATTGCAATACACATTTCTATTTCTGCCACAGGTCTTGATATAATCTGCTACCCACAGTCTTTGTAAGAAAAATCATGTCTGTGTATCTGTATGCTAAAGAAAAAAGTCTTCTAAAATACATCATCCTAGTGAAAAAAAAAAACCAAACAAAATACCCTTGAAATACAAGCTCCAAAAGGAATATATCCAAACATTTAGATCTGAACATTTATTTTTAAAAGTCTGAATTCCTATTTCAGATGAAACTTCAAAACTACATTACACAGAACACTCAGTGGAGTTATTTCATCACTAAGTGGAGTTATTTTGTCACCAAGTAACAGAGCGTACAGATTATACATGACCTTACACTTTTCCTAGCCTCTTAGCTAAGAAAACAGTCATCTTGCATTCTCTCTTCACTGAAAAATGAAAAAACAATCCTGGGGTCATGGACTCAAAGGATGTACCCATACCGAGTGTAATTATGAAAGTAGATGCCTACTTCATCTATATAGAACTCTAATTCTTAAAAGTAAATGGTATCTTGTGTTCCATATAGCAGAGTATTCAACTGAAAAACCTGCAGTCTTTATCTCCTAAAAGTTATCTAGAATGAAAAGATCTTTAATAGAAAATGAGGTTGTAGACAAATAACAAATCCTACAGAACTTCTTAGTTATTCAAAGCTTAAATGTGGAGTACCTGGGTATTGACCACTACTGAGTTTAGAAGTGACTTCTGGAGGTCATTTGGCCCACCCTCCTTACTCACATAGGGTTATCTACAGCCAGGTGCCCAGGACTGTATTCAGGCAGCTTTTGAATATCCCCAAGGATGGAGGGAGAGTCCAAAACCTCCATGGACACCCTGTGCCAGTGCTCAGCCTCCCTCTCAGTAACAAAAAAGTGGCTTGTGATATCCAGGAGGAACCACCTGTATTTCAGTTCATGCCCACTGTCTCTTATCCTATCACTGGGCACTACTGAAAAGTGCCTGGCTCCATCCTCCTTGCACTCTCCTTTTGGGTATTTATGTAAACTGGCAAGACCCTTCTGAGCCTCCCCTTCTCTATGTTAAACATTCACAGCTCTCTCAGCCTTTCCACACAGGAGGGAGGCTTCAGTCCCTTCACCATCTTCATGACCCTCTGTTGGACTTTTCCCAGCACGTCCATGTCTCTTTTACTGAGGAGCCTTGAGCTGGACACAGTATTCCAGGTGTGGCCTCACCACTGTTGAAATCAAAGGCTGGACAAGGAATATGTGTCTTTTGACTGACAGAACAGAAACTTTGGAAAACTTAGATTGTTTTAACAGCTTCATTACTACTGTCCCAAAATATGACATGCAACAAAACAAAGCAAACCTTTAGTCTCAAAAGAAAAAAAAAAAAA